>WBMW01003903.1:310839-353182 GCA_013396635.1 Penelope pileata
GGAGGAGGAGGAAAAAAAAAAAAAAAAAAAAAAAAAAAAAAAAAAAAAAAAAAAAAAAAAGCACTCACTGGTGATGGAGAGGGGAAAGATGAACTCAGAAACAGCTGGATATGGGAGAAGATCAAGAACAATGGAAGAGATTGAGAATTTACACAATTTTTTGTGCATTCCCCTGCTTGCTTCCTTCATCCCTACCTCTCTTGCAGTAGTTAAAACAAAACAAACAAAAAAAACAATTGCTTGATTTGAAATAGTGATTTGATTGTTAGTCACGATTCTATTATTTCCAAAGCAGTATATACCTGTTACTTTAATCTCACTAGAAGTGTCTAAGTATCCCTATTGATATCAGCAGCATTTTTGCTGAAGTGCAATTTTAGGTAAGCACTTGTATTAATATCTTCTACTGTTGTTGCATTGTTTTGTGGGACTCCTTTCACAGGACTGCCTGCTCTGTCTTTTACAGCTTGCTTACACTATGTGGCTCCATCTGACTCTCCTTGTGACTCCCTGTTGCGGAAAAAGTCCCCAAACTCTTACAACATCACTATTCGTTTTATCCAGAGCTAGGATCTCAGCTCCTTCCTTTCGCTGCTGCAATTGCCCTCTGATCTTTCCTCTCCCTCAGGCTACTCCCCAATCTTTTCTCTCTCAGACTGCTGCGTCAGTCTTCTCTCAAGCTTCTTCCTCAATCCTCTCAAGCTTTTCCCTTCTCTGCCTGGCTGGCCTTTATCTAAGCCTGGCGCAACCCTGTCCCAGGTCCACCCCTTCTGGTCACAGGTGCAAGTGATCTACCGGTATTCCCCAGGCCAGCCACACCCCTCCACCATGTGCTCAATCATCAGTTCATGCTGTGATCAACTGTTTTCCTACACTCCCTATTCATAATGACCTCAGTTTAGAAATATTTGATCACATATTAGCAGAGATATAATGTGAGAAGCTGTTTATACTCCCGTATAAGCAGATTAAACATCAGCAATTTTCTCTCACACGTGGTGCAGTAAGCTGGAGTGTTGCAGTACTTTGTCAGGAAGTATTGTAGATAGATGGGGGGTGCAACTGGAACTGCAAAGACTGAAGAGATGAAAGTGCTGTTTATGCATTTGTAGAGTGTGCTTTCTGCTGACAAACAGGTGTCCCTTCATTTTCCCGCAGAATGTCTAAATTATTGTGGAAGTTCTCTTCCTTATGACAAATACTATGTAAGTATAATAATAATCATAGAAAACGTTAATTATATTTTTTTATTGTAATTAGCAGAAGGCAAGAAGTAAATGTTATACTATTTAAAGGTCACTCCTCTCAACAAATATATCTGAGAATAGTTTTTAATTTGTGTTCTCAATTCTTTACTCTTGCAGTATCGTGGGAAGACTATACGTAGGTTGTCATGAAAGTAATGCCTCCTATTTATTTCCATAGAAACTCCAACAAATACAAAGAGTACAGTGACACTATTTGATAGAGCAAATCTTCAGCTACAACACGTAGTCACAGTTTCAACATAATCATCAGCATTAGCTATGCATTTTCACCAGTAATGAAGAGCCTGCATGCCGTGCTTATAAAAATCTGCATCAGCAGAGACATCACACTGTCGCTCTCGCCACTGCTGAAAGACACCACTAACCCTCACTGTGCTCACATCCACTGCTTGTTCTCCATAAATGTACAGCAAGTGTTGATGAATGTCAATGGGTGCCATTTTTTCTTCATGGAGGAATTCAATTCCACACCTTTGTTTCATACACACTTCCATGTCAGATGCCATTTGGTCAGCCTGCCCCTCTGCTGCAGTCTATCACACGTCAACAAAATATAACAGAATATTGGCAGGAAGGTTCAACTAACCTCTACTGTCATCCCACCAACATCCATCTCTGACATAGTGGGCCAAACTAATAAAATAGGAGGCACTACTTTTGGAGCAGCCCTCATAGATTACACAACCTAAGAGGAGGAAAGGTCTCGGAGCTGCATGTATAGCTATGGCTGTCATTAGGTTTCAGCATGGAATCACTGGGCTTTGTTTAGTTGAATACATGTGATATTTTCCATTTCATTTGACTGGAGATATGGTCAAACTTCAATGATTACGTACACTGCAACAGAACCAAAATAATTCAGTCTTCGATCTGCAGATTTCCGGAGGCAGAAAAACAAGTAGAAACATTTTTCTTTCCTATTCTTGATCAGACTGTTTATCAGCCATGTGGAACCACTTTTGTTTGCACAGCCACAGTTAAACTGAGGTACACTTTAATAAGATCCATATGTTTGAATGACTTTTAAGCCAAGAATTACAGACTCTTCTCATTCTATGTTAGAACACAATATAAATCCTGCACATATACATGTGAGTATGCATATATGTGTGTGCACGCATACACGTCTGTAGATATGTATATATTTTTCAGTTGTATAGAGATTATTTCTCATAAGTTTCAACACTTAAAAATTTCAGAGGTAGTACTGCTAAACACCATTACAAAACTGTATTTCTTTTCCAAAAAATATCAAAGTTAGATACTTAGTCTAAGCCATGCAATGTGTATAGAATTGTAATGTTCTCTGTTTAATGAAAAGATAATCAAGGACATATCATTATTGTATTTAGAAGTGGATTGGATACAGAACTATTGTGAAAATGTAAGGGATATGTCAAGATTCAATGTGACTTCAGAACACGGAATGTGAATCCACTTTGCTGAATTTATCCTTGGGAAAGAAAGGGAAAACCTAAACTCTTTCTCCATGTCTCTGCAGTTCTGACAAGATGAAATACGATACGAACAGAATTCTAAGAAGAATTAAAATGAATTTTCTTACAAAGAAGAATCCTCTTAGTATTATTTCCAGGATTTTCTGAAACTGACTCTATGTTTTGGTCTGATTTTGCAGTAGTGTAGCAGTCTTGCAGTAAAGTCAACACAACAGAAGCATGTATGATGAAGAGAATAATGACGCCCAGTTTTCTCAACAGGAAGACAGTCTTCTGAGTTATATCACAAAATCATGGAATGGTTAAAATTAGAAGGGACCTCTAGGTCCATCTGGCCCAGCCCTTGCTCCAGCAGGGACACTCAGAGCAGTGCCCTGTACCACGTCCAGGCAGCTGCTAGAGATCTCCAAGGAGGAGACACCACAGCCTCTGAGCGGTCTGTGCCACGGCTCCATCACCCACAGCAGTGCTTCCTGGTGTTCAGAGGGAACTTCCTGAGTTCCAGTTTGTACCCATTGCCTCTTATAATGACACTGCACACCACTGTAAAGAACCTGTCTCCCTTCGGATATTTACATATTGGTAAGATTCCCCCCAGCCACCTCTTCTCCGGACTGAATGACTTTATTCCATTCATTTAATTATCTGAGTTATTGTCTTGTTTCTTCTTTGCAAGAGAAAACACAGCTGGAGTTGGAGGTGTACATTCACAGTGCATGGCTACCTTCATATCAATGCTAACAACAGGACAAGGATAGATAATATCATCAAATAGTTTTAATCCTTGTGAAAATATTGCAAGTCAATATATGGTGAATTCATCAATGTTCACTACATCACCATCAAAGGTGAGAAAAGACAGTTTTGGGAGCTGTGCCAATCCATCATATTCTGAACTAGGAGTTATTTCATAGATAAGAGAGGAATAAGCACCAAAGAAAACTGAATGGAAGTGGAGATAGTTCTCTGCCATAGAAAAAGAGCCAGTGGAATTACTATTTGTTCAAGAAGTGACCTTTTCCTCTTCAGTGGATCTATTTCCATATTAACCTATCTTCAAATCAAATTTTTATCCACTGTGTGCCACCCTGGGACTAGAATTTATTTTCTCTAACTTTTATAAATTTCAGGTATTGTTCACAGCCTGACGTAAATAAACTCAGTCTTAGTTGATTTATCAACTCAGTTTCACAGAAAGGAGCCTTAGAATAGGAATTTTTCCTTGACTCTACCTATTTTACTTGTTGCAGAGCCTTTCTTGGTCACTTCTATGGAAATTATATTGGCAAACAAAGAAGAATTTAATGACATTTTTCAATTAAAGCTTGAAAAATTGAGGCAAGGGGTGCTTCTGGGAGGGAGAAAGGGGTAGTGTATTCGTTCTGTCACATTAGAGGAACTTGATTTCTACATAAGCTTTATTTTTGAAAATTTCATTCTTTCTTCAGCCATGGGACAAGCATTGTGCATTTACGTTGTGTATTCCCTGGACCAATTCTTACAATACAAAAGTTTCAAATGACACCTCATGCAGAGTAATGCAAATCCTACTGAATGGAGTACTTTCAGAATTGAAAATAAAATCTTCACAAATAGTGTTTTTGCAACCAGACATCTCAACACACTGAACTTCCATGGTGACTGAAATGAATTGTGTTCCTGTATCTGTCTAGAAGAATATTTAGCAATACAAAGCTCAGGATTTGGACCTTCAAGTCCATCCTGTGCTACAAGTCAGGAAACTTTGGACAGCACTGATACTATTAAATTTGAGTCTTAGAAGATTTGAGAGTTTCACTTTTAACTTCCCCAGTCCTCCTGTCATGCTAGAAATGCTAGAGGGCCCTGCCAGCTTCAAGGGATTCTGGGCTTTCTTCTCCATGTTTTGAATGTTTCAGGCTACCTTTGATTTTCTTAAGTTCGATGATCTCATGGTCCCCAGTTTCCAGGGGCCACCCAGGTTGTTGCTCAGAATTAATGTCCAAAGTTTTATTCTTTCTGAAGCAATTCTTACCCCTTGGAATCTCCTCTATAGAGTTCAGAAAGTGATTAGTTTTCCATTTTAATTGGAGCTTGTTCTTTCTTCCCCCTCCCCAAATGTCAGCATTTCCTGTGGAGATCAAATTTTGAGTTTCAACCAGGTTTAGAAAGAATATAGCTGCCACAAGGCTTGGTCACAGAAAATTGTGAGCCAAACTGTGGAAACAGCTCATGCCAGGGCTCAAAGCAACCCAAACCACAGTCATCCTGCCTAGAAATTAATCAAAACAGCAAGGACAACACTGAGTATGGTTTTCAGCTAGATTTTTGCCTGCCTTCTTGAAATGAAACACACATTGGAACCAAATGTTAAATCAAATGAGTGATTATAGCAGGCAGCAAGACATGAGACGTTCACTCATTAGTGATCTACTGGAATGTATTTGTGGCTTGGACATCCTCTTGACTCCTGAGAATCTTTGTCCTGTTGCATTTCTCATTATCTTTTCTTTTCCCCTTGGCAGAAGATCCACAGACATTTTAGATAGCTGTCTTTAAATGGGTTAAAATGATTTTCTCTGGCAAAACGAGTAGAGTGCTAAAAAACTAGATACTAGGAATTTAGTTTGTGGTTTCTTCTCGACTTACAAAAGGTGTTTTAATTCACATTAAAGGGATCTATTTTGGAACATTCTTTGTAATATTTACTTTTTAAAGGGAAAACCTGTCAGAATTAAACTCCTCCCAAATACCCTGAAATCCTTCTTCTTTCATGCATATTTTGTCACTGTACATAAAGCTTCCCACTTGGGAATTCCTGCTGCCATCTCTCAAGTTGTAACTAAATTTAATTTGCATTTCACAAAGAAAGATGTTCGGTACAATCAATACAAAATCTCATTACTATGGTCTGGAATTCTGCTTAAAAGATAATGGGAAACCCCATCTCTTGTGAAAAAAATCTTACCGTGAACTAGGCAAAATTGGTTAGTGTTTTCATATCTCAATAATTAAGCAAGATGGCAGAGTATATATCACTCTATGTAAAGAGCATTATGGTATTTCAGTTGGGAATGAAGGTAGCACAAATACATTCTCAGAATTTTGGAAAATCAGTGGCCATCTATGGTGCATTAAAAAGGATTCCTAAAGAGCCTATAGCCTTTCATTGCTGTCTGTATATTTTCATACAGCTAAAGGAGTTAAGAATGTTGGGGTTTTTAATTTTTAAATTAAAAAAAATTTAAAAAAAATTCCACCCTTCCTCAAAACACAAATCAGAAGGCCCTGAAATATGTTGTTCTTAGTTCATTAATATATAAAAAGGTTATTTCATTAAAAAACTCTCAAAAAATTTCAATCCTTAATTTTTTCAACATGAATTTAAGCATTTTTTTTCTTCAGAATGTCAACAAGATGATCAAATCATTTGATAATCTTGAAGGAAAATCAAATATTTTCATGGGAGGTCAAAATAAATTTCCATGTCTGTAAAAACATTTATTATAATCATCTGCTGACAGAACATATGCTTGTTTGATGTTGCTGTGCTCAGAAGTTGCTGAAAGCAGCTGAGAAATGAGTGCAGTAAAGATTTGGTGAACAGCAGCTTAACACTCCTTTAGTAAAAGAATCTTCACTTGTGTTATCTCACTTTCCATGCTGCATAAATGAAACACTGTTTTGCTGTTTGCCATGCGTTTTCCCCAAATGACTCAAATATGGATTCTTATTTCCATTAATCCATATATATACATAAAAATATAATTTACATGACTTCATTTTACCACTGTCCCAAATCCAATCGCAAAATTTAATATAAATAAATGTTCAATGTGAAACTCATTCACAGACATTTCTTCTCATTTGTTACTCATTAAAGCCAGTGGTGTAAATTCAACATTCATAAGTTATACAAAATTCTTTAAAAAAGAATATTTTGCAGTAAAATAATAAGGTAAAATAGACTGGCTGAGCTCTAAAAGACAATGTTTTAGTTTCATTGGGCTTTTAAAATTTAAGGAACAGAGTGCATTTTCCCATCCATTCTCCCACATGGAAAAATAATTGAAGTTCTATAAATTGGAAATGTTAGGAAAGGCAGAAACCATTTTTAATATTTTTGTGCCTAGAGTGTGAATTGTTGAAAAAGAAAAAGATGGCCAAAATCCTGAAATTTACAAACTAAAAAAAATTTCATTTCCGTGGCTTTAACTCTCAGTTGCAATTTTTGTAATTAAGGAAACACAGGTAATATTTTACTAAAAATTAATAATGATTGCAGTTTTTTGTGGGTTTTTTTGTTCTTTTCATTGCTTTATTTTTTTTTTAAGTTGCAATCAGACAAAAATTTGCCAAAAAAAAAAAAAAGGGAAGATCTAAATGACAAAAATTGGCAAATTTCAAGAGAGTCTCTTCTGTCTTACCCCAATGAAGTAACAAGTAGCACAACTTCTTGCCTATACTGTCAACTAAAGTGAGCAAGTTTTTGACTGCCTAGGATGTCTCATCCATGTGAAGAAAACGTGTTAAATAATGCAGCATTGAATCCAAAAACTTGGTCAGGGTGGACACCATGTTCTTCCACTACTCTTGTACATCTTGAATGTCTTGTCAGCACTCTAGATCCAGACAAGCTTGAAAGAAACTTCATTAATCTCCCACCAAACTCAGAAATATCCTCCTTAGTTCCAAATAGTTGTAAGAAAGTTGTAGTTGATGTACTTGACAACGAATTCTGTCTTCTTTGTCAGTGCTATCTGGCACTGTGGTGAAAACACTTTTATCTGTGTCTTAGTTTCTAACAGAAGTTACTTCTCTCGTCGTGTCTGGTATGAAGCTATGTTTTGGTCTCAGAAGAAAAACAAAACTGATAACACCTGGCAGCGTTGAACACAGCCAAGGACATATTTTGTTCCTCAGTGAAGCAGTTACGAGGCATAAGGAGCCGGGAACTGGGAGGGGTCAGGACAAGGGCAGCTGACTCAAACTGACCAAAGAGCTATTCCATACCACATCACATCATGTGATTTTTATGGAAGGGGAGTCTCTTGCTTGGAGCAAGGGGCTGCTGGCTGGCTGGGTATCGGTCGTTGGTCCCTTGCTTACCATATCATCTATTGTTTCTTATATATATATCTATATGTACTGGTATTTCTTTTATTCTCTCTGCTGTCTTAGTAAATAGCTTTTATCTCAGCCCACGAGTTCTACCACATTTATTCCTTAATTCTCTCCCCCATTCCACTTGGGAGGGGGGAGGGGGAGTGAACAACTGTGTGGGACTTAGCTATCTGCTGGGTCAAACCACAACAATCAGTTACCTCAAAATGATCTTGAGCTATCTACTACTTCAAAAACTGAACTTATCTAATGTATGTTATTTTCTGTGGCCTTTTTTTTTTTTTTAAGAAAATAAACATAAAGTAACATCAGAGTTCACAGTTCTTCCCATTTTATGTATTTTAATACACTTAGGAAGACTAGTGTCTTTATTTCACATAGCAGGAGTTACACTGTTAAAAGCAAATTCTGCCAAATCAAATAGTTTACAAATGGCTTTGATGTGAACACCAGTACCCTATCTTTCCCATTGTGCATGGCTGAGCTTGGGTCTGATTGTCTGTGACATGGTCACTTAGCAAGAATTTACAGCAAGTGGTGTGTAAAGGTTTATATGTAAGTGTTAAGATAAGCTAATAATATAAAATTTTAATGGAGAAAAAATAATTTAATAGCTGCAGCAAATAACTCACATTCATTCCAAGCTGTTGTGAACATTCATATCCTTTTATATTTGGGGAAATACTCTCATACATTAGCCTAGTTTATAACCATGGATTATAGAAATAAGTAAAGTAATTTCATAAAATTTCATTGAAGTTCTTTCGTCTTAGTCAATTCTCAGAAGTGCTTTTCCTATTTTCGGATGTGATCTGATGAATGCACAGAAATTACCAAAATTGCGTATGGAAGGCCAGAAACAAAGTACAACCTACACAAACAATGTTCTAACACTTCTGAGAAGGCACAGCATCAGATTTCTGTTTTAACTTTTTCATGTGAATTTTTGCTGACCCAAGTGATCATCATGTATTTGGGAACCAGCCAGTTTAGTTACAATGAGAAAGTGGTAATAGATGCTCTTCAGTTTATTTACAGAAGATATACAAAATTCCATTTCCCTTATAGCAAGAATTCAACAGCAGACAGTTTATTTGCTCACAACTTCAAGTGCCTTTAACAGAACTGGAGAGAAGCATATCCATCTCTCTGTCCTGTTTTTTCTTATGGCTCTGCTCCCAGTCCTTATTCTGGTGGTGTGTTCAGAATTCTGCTTCTTCACCTTCCCTCATCTTTCATCTCCAAATAAACATATAAACCTCCACTAAAAGAAAAAATAAAGTCTGAAGGCTCTTTCATGCAGATGTAAATTGCACAAGTTTTTTGGCATGGCATGGCAATGTATGTCACTGGTTGAGATATGTATATAAGGCAATCTCGAAGAACTGTTAGTTCTTTTTTACTGATACTCATTACACTCTCATCAAGCTTTCTGTGATGTGATATCAAGCATAATAGGTGTGCCATGTGCTTCTTCTTAACCAGTTGTAAGAAAACATAAGTGCTCACTGCTTCTGATAGTTCATAGTGTGGTCTGGATAGAATATTACTTGCCACTTGCAATGAGCAGCAGTTAAACTAAGGTAGAGATACTTTATCAAAACTTGTGATCAAGACAATAGCTCTCTGTTCCACCTGATGCACAAATAAACTTATTTTCCCCCATTCAGTTCTGCATCTTCGCCTCTAACATACTGAATTTGCTGTCAAATCATCTGAACTGATTTATCGGTTGGAAAAAATGCTTACTCAGGAGATGCCTCTTCTGGACTTGATTTGCAAACCCACTGTGAACTTGAAAGAAGATAAAAAAAAAAAAAACGGAGAAAGAAGATTCTTGGTCAATAGCATCTAGATTGTACAACATCTAAATAGGGCACTGAAGGGGCTGTAAGTCTGCGCAAGAATATGAGTCAACCTTCTCTTTTTTGGGAGGGATGGAGCCTGTGTGGGCTAGCTGAGGACTTGAAATAGTTTTATTCCAACTGAGATATTGATTTGATTTGACATTTTTTAGAAAGCCAAACCAATTTATTATGAACCCTTCATAAGATTTTATAACCATCACTGGATGTGGTTATGCACATATAGTAGAAAATGTATTTAACTATGTGTGTTTAATGTGTCCAGTTTTGATTTAAGGGATGCAGAATTTCACCCCACCCATGATGCTATTTTCTCATTGTCAGAGTGATGTCTGTGCTTTTAAATCTATACATGTATAAGTTTTAACTCAACCCAGAGTGTATCACTTTCCAACTTAAAGGCCTTATTGGCACCAATGTAATTTTTAATCTAAAATATGTAATGTTTACATCTGTCTATATGAACACGCAGACATTGCATGTGTGATTATTTATATATACATTTTAATGCACATTTTACAGTGAAAAGAATGCAACACAAAGAACACTTTAAGTGTTATTATCCACTTCTAGCACATAAATTAAGCAAGAGTACAAGGATGTTGCTAGGATATACAGAAAGAAAATTAGAAAGGTGAAAGCTCACCTAAAACTTGATCTGGCCACTTTTATTGGTGGTTATAAATAATAAAAAATGTTTTTGCAAATTTATTAACAACAAGAGGAGGGACAAGGAACATGTCCATCCTTTATTGGATGCAGCGTGAAAAATTACTACTGAGGATGAGGAAAAGGATGAGGTTCTCAATGCCTTCTGTCTTTAATAGTCAGATCAGTTGTCCACAAGGTACTCAGACCTGAATTCAGAAGACAGGGATGGGGAGCAGAATAAATCCCCTACAATTCAGAAGGAAAAAGTTAGAGACCAGCTACTCCACCTGGGCTGTTACAAGTCCATGGGGCTATATGGGATCCACCCAAGGGTACTGAGGGAGCTGGCAGAAGTGATTGCTAAGCCACTTTCCAACATCCCAGGGGTCTGTCTTGGGATCAGTTCTCTTCAATATCTTCATCAATGACATCGATGATGGGATTGAGTGCACCCTCAGCAAGTTTGCCAATGACACCACACTGAGTGGTGCAGTTGACACGTTAAAAGGAAGGGATGCCATCCAGAGGGACCTTGATAAACTTGAAAAGTGGGCCTGTGTGAACCTAATGAGGTTCAACACAGCAAAGTGCAAGGTCTTGCACTTGGATCAAAGTAATCCCAGATACATATAAAAACTGGGGGAAGAGATCCTTGAGAGTAACCCTGCTAAGAAAGACCTGGGGGTCCTGGTGGACAAAAAACTTAACATGAGCCAGCAGTGTGCTCTTGCAGCTCGAAAGGCCAAAGGTATCCTGGGCTCCATCAGGAGAGGGGTGGCCAGCAGGGACAGGGAAGTGATTGTCCCTCTCTACTCTGCCCTCGTGAGGCCCTGTCTGGAGTATTGGGTCCAGGTCTGGGGCCCCCAATACAGGAAAGACGTGGAACTGTTGGAGAGGGTTCAGAGGAGGGCCACAAAGATGATCAGAGGGCTGGAACACCTCCCCTATGAGGGCAGACTGAGGGAGCTGGCCTTGTTCAGCATGGAGAAGAGAAGGCTGCAGGGGGACCTCATTGCGGCCTTCCAGTATTTAAAAGGAGATTATAAACAGGAGGGGAACCAACTTTTCAAAAGAGTAGACAGTGATAGGACAAGGGTGAATGGTTTTAAGCTGAAGGAGGGAAGATTTAGATTAGACATGAAGACATCAGAGGGAAGTTCTTTGCCAAGAGAGTGGTAAGGTGCTGGAACAGGATGATCAGAGAGGTTGTGGATGCCCCAACTCTGGACGTGTTCAAGACCAGGTTGGATGGGGTCCTGGGTAACCTGATCTAGCACCTAATCTGGAGGTTGGTGGCCCTGCCTGTGGCACAGGGCTTGGAACCTGATGATCCTTGGGATCCCTTCCAACCCAGGCCATTGTATGATTCTATGATCTATCAGCAGCCCTGGTCAACCAGGGAGGTCCCAGACCCAGAGGTCCCAGAGGCTTGCCAGCGCGAAGCCCATCTACAAGAAGGGCTGTAAGGAGGATATGGGGAACTACACGCCTGTCAGCCTGACCTCAGTGCCAGGGAAGGTCATGGAGCAGACTGTCTTGATTGCAATCACACAGCATGTGCAGGACAGCCAGGGGATCAGGCCCAGCCAACATGGGTTCATGAAAGGTAGGTACCCCTTGGCCAGCCTCATCTCCTTCTATGACCAGGTGATCCACCTAGTGGATGAGAGAAAGGCTGTGGATGTAGTCTACCTAGACTTTAGTAAAGCCTTTGTTTCCAACAGTACTCTCCTGGAGAAGCTGGCAACCCAAGGCTTGGACAGGTAAACTCTTTGCTGGGGTTAAAAAACTGTCTGGATGGCCAGGCCCAGATAGTTATGGTGAATGGAGTTAAATCTAGCTGGCGACAAGTGGTGTTCCCTAGGGGTTGGTATTGGGGCCAGTCCTGTTTAATATCTTTATTGATTATATGAATGGGGGGATTGAGTGTACCTTCAGTAATTTGCAGATGTCACCAAGCTGGGAGGAAGTATTGATCTCCCTGAGGATAGGAAGGCCTGTTTTTTGTCTTCTGGCTATGCTCTTCTCACTTAATCTTGTCATTACTTTGGCACTCTTTTACTCTTAAGCTCTTCTGTTCTTGTCTGTCTTTGCAGACATAGAAATCTGTGTAGGAGGCAGGAAAAGCCCACAGAACTCTTTTATTCAGATTGAGAACATTACTACACAGCTGACAAATGTGGACCTCAGTGGTTCCAGAGGACAGGAGTGGGTTTTTGGATGATATCATTTTTGGCTGTTTCAGTGTTTCAGTGGTGGGTGTTCTTTTCAAGATTACTTAGAGATTTGATCTTCAAAAACTTGTCCTTTGAGAGCAAGGCTCTTTTTGAGCTGTGCATCCATAACCACTAGCAACCATCAATTATCTTTCTCAATGGATGCTAGAAGCGAAGAATGACCCCATATAAAAATAAATATTTTTGAAGATTCAACCTCCTTGACTCTTGAATCATAAAAAAAGAAATGTCAAAGGGTTAGTTCATAGACTTCAGGAGTTGTCCTACTGTTTTTGATCAGAATATGATACATTTTCTATTCTCTTTAACTATTTTTAGAACTGTCCTTTTACAGGACAGTTAAAATCCTGGACGACATGTTTATGGAAGAAATATGAGAAAGAGCTGCCTAGCTGAATATAATTTTTTCCCTTGATTATCACATGAAGCAAGAGCCACTGGCCCAGATTGTCCTGTCTAAATTTGCAGATGAAGAAAATGATCAATATAAAATCTTTTTCTGAAAAGAAAAAGAGGGAGATGGAGGGTTGAAGCTACCTATACGATGTTGATTCAGCAACTTGCACTTCTGCTCCTAGGATCATCAGAAAACTGCTCAGAATTTAGTGCACAGTAGGGAGGACAGATGGAGAAGGCTGGAAAGAGAAATGACCTAGATACGTTCATAATGAAGGAGAGATCAAATCATCATCATAGGATAATTGAATGGCTTAGGTTACAAGGGGCCTTAATCATCATCTACTTCCATTCCCCATCCCTGGAGACATTCAAGGTCAGACTGGACCCTTGAGCACGTTGATCTAGCTGTAGATGTCCCTCTTCATTGTAGGAGTGTTAGACTAGATGACCTTTAAATGTCCTTTCCAACTCAAATGATTCTATGATTTTATGATTCTTCTCAGGCCATGTGCTCCTGCTTCCACTGCCTGTACGTTATCTTCTTTTCCTTCAGTTTGACCAGCAGGTCCTTTCTCATCCGTGCCTATTTCCTGCCTCCGCTTGGTTTCTTATGCTACAGGGGGAGAGCCCTTGTGCTCTCAGGAAGGTGTCCTTAAAGAGCTGCCAGCTCTGTTCCATTCCACGTCTTTCTCATGTCCCTCTACCATCATGAAACATGATAGTATAAAGGTCTCAGATACTAATTTGGTTCCCATCTCTTTAAAATATAGTAATGGTTATGAAGAAGCTGTGTTTATCCTTGCTAAAGCACTGTGAGACTGACTAGTCTGTAATCACATAGGAAGCCTGAGGCAAAACATAATTTGAACTTGTGCTTTCTGGTTTGTAGTTCAACCATTGTTTTTTTCTTTTTTTTTTTTTTTTTTTGGTTTTTTTTTTTTTTTTTTTTTTTTTTTTTTTTGAACTTTTGTGGGGANTAGGAAGCCTGAGGCAAAACATAATTTGAACTTGTGCTTTCTGGTTTGTAGTTCAACCATTGTTTTAATCTTTTTTTTTTTTTTTTTTTTTTTTTTTTTTTTGGCTTTTTTTTTTTTGGCTTTTTTTTTCCTCTGTGAGACTCCTTGGAGGAAATTGAGCTGGATCAATTGATTATAAGGCACTGTAAAGATATAGAATCTGTTCAGAAGCAATATGCCTAAATCAGTTTTGCTTTTGATGATAAACTTTCAGACCTGTTACAGCTTCAGATCTTTTTGTTGGGGCAAGCATACTTCTCTAGAGCAGGCCAACGCTGCAAATGAGGATGGCAGTTTCACAGAGAAGATATTGTAGGCTTGTGTATTTAAAGTTTATTTTGTGAAACTCAATCTGTTTTGTTCTGGTTCAGGACCAGTATATAGTCTTCAGTTCTTTTTGTTTAAGTTAACAACTGGAAGAAACACCCTTCCTCTGAGATCACTGATGGCTTACAAAATTTGCCATAATGTTCTAACTTTCCCCTTTAGAGTAGCATTTACTAGGAGACCAGCTAAGCTGAGTATGGTAATTTAATTATAGCTCTATCAAATATGAATTGTCACAATCCAAACCTAAAAATGATCCTGTTGTCCTTTTTTTCTAAAAAAATAATAATTCTAAATTATAGCAATGGGGATCATGGGAAATATAAAAGTTATAAAAAATCTTTTGATATGGTTTTCATATCAGAATGAATGCTCTTCCTTTGATAATGTCAAACATAAACAGTCTATAAAGTTTTTGTTCAAAATGTCTTATTTATAGTGGCTACAGTCCTTTTTATTACATCAAATAATACCATACATCATCTTGATATTTATCATTCATTTAATCTGGATAAACTTACTATGTCTGTTGTAATTCCACCGAGATAAATCCTTTGTATGTTTTTTGTGCTATTTCTATCATGGAAGTAGTTTAGAATAATGTTAATTGAAAGAAGGAACACTTTTTTGTACTAATTAGTCCACTATTATTTTGAAACCATGAATTGTATTCTCATTGCACAACTTCCTAAGGAGATTCTTTTATTGTTTAAAGGAATGAGTTAGAGAAAACTGTTTATGACTCATAAATCTCTTAAATTTCACTGTGAAGGATGACAAAAACTTGTATAGCTTTCTCAGTCCTATCAAAATATATCCTTCAGATTTTTTCACTTGTCTGCTACTGTATCAGAACCCCATGAAATTTCAGAATGAAATGGCAAACACAAGATGTACTCCTGAATTTTTAAAATACTACAAAGTCATTTGTATATGGTGCAGTAAATAGAGTAAATAGTAATAACAAAGAATTATTCTCTGTGAACGTTTTTGTAAATACAGGGATGCCAGACTAAGGAAACATTACTGTTCTTCTAATTTTCCCGGTGTCCAGTTCACATAACAGATCTCAATTAGTCATGCAGATTCACAGAATAATTTAGGCTAGAAGAGGAGGCATGTGATCTAACACCCTTCTTAAAATAGGGCCAACTTCAAAGTTAAGTTCATATGTTGTTAGGGGTCACATCTGGTCAAGTTTGGAATATTGCCATGGATGGAGAACTTAAAACCTCTCCAAGGAACCCACATCAGCATTTGATCACCCACATGGTGAAAAATGTTTCAGAAATAAATGACAGAAGATTCAGAACCTGTATGAAAAGTTTCAGCACTGTAGAAACTGTTTCAGAGAGGGAGAGAGACTGAGACTGACTCTATGAAGTGCCTTATGGCTTGGTTTCTTTGCTGTCATTCTAAAATTTTCTACAATTGCATGGTTATCAATTAAGAAAAAGTTAAATTTTCATGGTGAATCTATTTAAAACTTGAACTACCTTGCCTGAAGCAATTGCCCAGAACTCTTCTCTGCAACACACTCAAAAACTGCAAGCTCACATTTTATAGGTTCTTGGGATAAGAAAACTGTTTGCCCTTCACCATCTGAAATCAGTGTTGCAAAAAGTCTCTAAACAGTAAAGCAATGCCAGACTGAACAGAGGTGAATGAAATCTGGGACATGATCATAGCTGAGCCCCACTGCCCAGCGCAGTAGGCTACATGGAAGATCAAGATGAGACTCTTTTTGTAACTGCCTCTATTTTTATTGCTACTCCAGGTACTGAGTTTCTATTTTATTCATCCGTGGTTGTTTCCATTTTATGTACTACGTTATGAAAGATAGGAAATCAAGATAAATCTAACACATTGTTTCATTTGCTATTATGCTGCTGTTGTTCATATCTCCCTTTTGCCAAGCAGGCACTAACTGCAGGTCCATACCCCTGTCCACAGTGTGCACACCTCTTCCCTTCTCCTGTGGGACAGGTTGCATGATTCAGCTGAGCTTTATGTACTTGGTGTAGAATAATTACATATAGTGTTAACATGCTCATAGCCAATCTCTTTTTTTGAGAGACTGCTTACAGAGGTTGCCTTAGACAAGCAGATCAACATCATGTTAACAATTCCTTTTCTTATATTATATGAAACTACTCCAAGTGATCAGATGAAGGGGTGGACATACAGGGAAGGCATATGTGGTTCATCCTTCTTTCATTCCAGAATAGCGTACCAGGACAGACCATAAAGCTTGTCTTGTCTTCAGGAACTTCTTTGGCATTCATAGCCTCATTATTCCTGGCTCAACAGTGTTTAGATTGGGAATGGATTTCAGCCTCAAGTTAACTTTCATTCTTTTCCATTTTACAGATTTCCCTACATCTGTTTAATCCCATACATTGTAAATTAATGAGTAAAATCCTGTTTACCTATTTCTGCTAAAAATTTTATTTTAGATTACTTTGAACGTAATCGAGAAAACATCATGAAGCTGCTTCTTAAACACTCAACTGTACCCAGAGCGAAATGACAAAGTACAGCATCAGACTGTCGTTCAGGATGAAGGCTACTATCTGTCTAAAAAAGGGAAGCAGAAACTGTAAGCAAAAATAGAAATTCAAAAATATTTCTCTACTGTGATTTGAATCAGTAAAGTGTAGGGTTAACATTTCATCTTTCAGGTACTGAATGTGCTCCTTGAATACTTCCTCTGATGACCTAAACGTGGCCTACAATAGTCATCACAGTTTCCTATCTTAAATAACTAGCAGCTTGATTGTGATTTTATCTTCTTTTTTACTGAGACAGTTATATGAGAGTGCTGACCTTCAGTTAACTGCCTGTTTCCTCTGAGCAGAGTACACAGGACGTGAGAGCTTGGTTCAATTAGTCACGTTGAGTCGTATATAAGTGAAAGCCTTGATCTCCACAAGAGATAGAATTGTTTTAGCTCCCATGTTACTGCATTTTTGTGACCTGCTTAAAATCTCATTGGTACAACAAGGCAGTCCTTGACTCTTTTCTACCTTGCCACTGTACATGAAATGGCTGATATTGTACAAATACTGTCATGCTTGCTCATGTAGCTAAGGAACAACAAGGATTCAAATGTGTTAGCAGCTCTTCAGCATCGAAGGCTGTAGCTTGCTTTTGAGTTATTTAACACAACTTTAACAGTTAAAAATGCTGTGATTGTCTATTTCTTTGGGGAGAAGGCTAAAAACTATGGAGGTCGTTTTCTAGCTGAGAGTCTGTCAGGAGGTTCTGCATAGGATGAAATGAGCATAGCTGTTACATGGCAGTGGAAGATAATACGGAATAGGTTATGGATTTTTTAAGTACCACTACATACAGGGCTGAGTGAGCAGAAGGCAAGCACAGTTGTAAAAGTGACTAGTTTGGATGGACTGTGCACTCATGATTTAACATTTTCCCTTCTATCAAGAAGACTGCTGGACTTGGAAGTCCTTACCCAGAACAGAGCTCTAGGTTTGGATAGATTGCATTTTGGTGTATGCAATTTTCCCTAAAGATTGTAGAGGGGCACAGGTGCTTAATACAGAACAATAGATCCCACCAGCCAGCTGCCTAAATGTTAGCCAATATAGTGTTTGGAGTTGCATGGCTTACATTACTTTCACATCTGAACCTCGAGACCTACTATACGTATCAGCCTGAAGGGGCAATGGCTGAATAATTTTATCTCTGCCCAGAAAGAGATTTTTGGAGAGAAATGCAGCATCCAGTACCTTTACCAGGTGGGGAGGTAGTGAATAAGTTTGGTCCACAGCTCTGATTTAATCATTTCTCAAGGGCAGAGCATGCATTAGAATGAAAAAAATATTTTTAACTGTCTTCCAGCTTGCTCCTTGCTCTGCTTCACTGATTTCTTAAGGTTGTTCCCCAATGTCTTAAATTGCTGACACAATGCTTTATAAGTCTGTGGGGAATGAGGCAAGACAACAAAAGCTATCTAAACAACTATTCATTAATTCTGTCATTATGCCATAAAACAGTCAGCCTGGCTGATGGAGATGGAATGGTCATTCCTTACTTAATGATATATTTTTTCTTTCATAGCTATTGTGATCATTTTTCATTATAGTAAAACATTTCTCAGAGACATTTTTAAACATGGTATTCTTTGACTTTCTAATGTCTCCTAAAATGAGGATTGGTACGTTTTGTTAGTGGGTTGTATGATGTGGCAGATAAGGTAAGAAGGGACTCATCTTGTCATGTTTTCCCATCTTACAGAAATGCAGACAGACAGATGCTACAGTAACTCCAGCACCAATTGCCCATTCTGTCCTAGAGGACTTAATATGTAATAAGAAAAAGGGAGCCTGTATGTGTTCTGATGGAGGAATACTGAATAGATGGAAAAGGATAGAAATTATGGAAATTTCCTGTATTTTCATACAGTTTTAATACAGGTTTTAATGGTAAAAATTGTTTAATATGTAAGAGTAAGCTGAAAAATTGACTAACATAAAATATAAAATACTTTGAAATTCTTTAAAAAAAAAAAAAGTGCCATGGCCACTATGCATTGTATTAATATTATTTTTTTGCTGCAAAAAGCCAAACAATGTATTTGTTATCTTTCTCCTTGTGTCACTCTTTTCCTTCTTCCGCAGGCTAATGTCATTCCCAATAGCATCATATGTTAATATCTTTCAATATCAGATAATAGCAGTAAAATTGTTTAACCTAGAGGGTTTTTCCTGGACTGCAATTTCCATTTACTACCACTGCAGTGACATAGAAAAGCCTGATGAGGCATGGCTCGTAGAGCTGAGGACTGGAATCACACTGCTTAAATATAATTTAACTGTTCAGTCCCATAATCAATAGAGAGGAATAGTCTCTTCCATAGATCCCATTTACAGTCTGAATCAGGGTCTGTGAATGACCACCTTCTTTGATTGTGGGGTAACCTGTGGTAATTAGGCTTCTATTTTTTGTTACAAAGTATTTGTACTGAAAAGGAATGAATACATAAACCCTTACCAATAAATGTCAGACAGACATAGATACAGGAGATTAACTGAAAGATGCTGGAAAAAGTAACAGTAAAACAAAATAGTGAATATATTCACGAGCATTTTTGTGTTTTGTTTATAATTTCTAATAATATGATTTTGGTCCATTGTAGGAAACATTTTTTTCCTTATCTCACTGTTAAATCCATTTCTGCCCTTTTAGATCTGTAAATGGCTGACACATATTCCTCTCTAACAAGATTTCCAGACAGTTATTGTGCTTTATATGAATACTGTTGCTCTGAGAGTCGGGATTTACTCATAACTTCACAAACTAATGGAAAATGCATCACTGAATATTGGTGGAAAACTGCTTTCTCTAGTACAAAAGAACTAACAACAAGCAAAAAGCCTATTTTAGGCTCCTATAGGAAAACGTCAGAACAACCGTAACTAAAATGTGCCTTTTAATATTTCCTTAACTATAATGTGCCATCTTAATTACTGTACAGTTTATATCACTGACATTTTGCAACAGCATTTTACCTCATGCCTCCATACAGTAGCAAAAAGTGCTAATATAATAGCTCATAAAATACAAGGAGGAAATTAGAGGATTCAAGTGATATATTCTTATCTTTCTAGCATTGATTTATCATTATCTAACCAGTTTGTCTTTCACTCGTGAGAACTGTGGTTGAATTGTTTTGTGATATAGTTATTCCCCATACTACCAAGCACAGGTTATTGTGGTTTCCTTTTAACTCTGTTAGCTGTATCTAAAAGAAAACATGAAAGAAAGGCAATAAATTAACTGGGAGGAATAAGGGGTAAATGTGAGAAACTAAAGCAAGAGAAAGGCTAGCTAGTCTGATGAATTTGAGTTGTTTTGGTATATCTGTAAACAAATGCACTTTCTGTATCCTCAGATTGTATTCTGATAATCATGCCAGAATATTTGTAGGACTGCAATGTCACTAACATAGACTCGTATTCGTTACTGTAATATATTTATTCTTGTCATTTCTATATGCTATGTGCTGTGTCTATTTACTAGCTCAAGTTGCCTAGGGAAAGGTGCAGGAGATCTCATACAACTAAGGGATATCATTTGGCTAGAAAATATATATGTAAGCATGAGGGCTGTATTGAACAGTGATTTTGCAAACAGAACAGTCAGCTGTGCTGTTCAGTCATATGGTTGCACCCTTGCATGCTAGGTAGCATATGACTTCCACTAGTGTTACTGAGAGGCAGAGTGAGAAGGAGATGGAGAGACACCTTTCCCTCATGTAGAGTCTGTAGGATTTGCGATAGATTCCCATATACTGCCATATATCTAGAGAGTAAATAGGAACAGTGTTAGATTAACTGGCAGCCAGCAATAGCTCATCTCTGAATAACCACTGAGACAAACCTCATTGTGGTCCTGTCCTGTCAAGAACATGAGGTGTGGATTTGTTACGGTTTAGTTCTTTTTTGTTCGTTTTTCCTTGGGCCTGCCCTTCAGTTTAATTTCAGTTTGGCATATTATCTGCTCATGGGTTTCCCAGAAATTCATTCCATCACTGGAGAATGAATTATCACATACCTAATGTGATTAATGTGTATATGAAAACAAGTTTTCCCATAAGTAGAGAAATATAAAAGTAAGCTTCCCATGGCCATTTGTGAACACAAAGACTACATCCATCTTATTCTGGAAACGTATAAATTCACATTCAAATAAACATTAGTGTGTGTGTGTGCGCATCACATTTTACAAAGGTAATATGAAAATCACTTTGTCATATCTACAGAGAACCAGTGTTACTGTATATTACGATTGTCAAAATCAGTATGAATGCTAAATATTGCAATATAGCTAAAAGTACCTACATTTTTCGTATTCCATTGAAGAAATCATATTTTCAAAATGCATTTACCTGTCATCATGAAGATATGTGTGTAAATTAAAAAAAAAAAAAGCCTGTTGGATAGTTTCCAGCTGAGATTGTTGTCTCAGGTGCTGTACACATTTGGGATGTAAAGTAGAACTGTTGCTCTGAAGTATTAGTGGTGTAGAGACAGAAGTCGTATTTTCTTTCTCTGATCTTTGTATTAAGTAATATTATTCATATTCTTGGATGGTAACTAGGGAACATAGGCTAGATCTTCACAACTGTAGAGTTTATCTTCTTCCTTTAGGAGACCTGGCACCTACTGGGGTCATCCTAGAAACTCTGTGGAAAGTTAAATGCCCATGAAATGCATCCTCAGTATCTGAGCTGACCAGAAGGCAAATATAGGATGTATTTGGCTGTCAGGGCCAAGTAAAGCATGGTCCTTCTTTTCAATGTTATGAATAAATTGTGAATTTCCTATTGACACCTAAACATTGCTGAAGGGAGAGGAGAAACTGATACCGTGATACTCACTAGACTAGTGGTTAGACCTTGGACTGTGGGAGGCAGAAAATCATAATTAAAGCCTATATTAAGTCTGAGACTCAAATTCACATTGTATCTATGTGTTGGAAGCACCTTCTGGGACAAAACTATAGCCAAACTTTCACGCTCTTCTGAGTACACACTGCCACTACTTCCAACAGGTAACTCTTGTGCTACTTTCATCCATGTGAATGATGGGGTTTCAGAGCTGGCTCTCTAAAAACTTGTTTTCCAGCTCTGAAGTTCCCATTATTCATTTGTCAACAAAATAATCTCTTGCTTTCAGATCATTCTTTCACATGTAAGTACCCTATATACAAATGTTCGATACTTTCTTCTCTCACTCTTTTCTTTGATTGATTAAATGAGCTCCTCACAAGCCTCTGAAAAAATTTCATGACTTTGAAAATTTCATGGAGATTCACAGATATTTTCAGACTCTAGTACTGGCTACAATATTCTGATACAGATCTTACCAGGTCTGTGTGCAGAAGGAAGGTTATTTCCCTAATTGGCTGGATTTATGCATCTAAAAATTGCATTAGGCATTCTAGCTTCAACATAGTACTTGAGAGTTCATGCTGAGGTGATTATCTGTGATGATGATCTCTGCTTTGGTTGGAGATTCTTGCTGTGATATGCTATACAAGTGTATTTTTCCAGTTGTTCTAGTTTATGTTTGTTCCTTGCTTGCCTAAATTGAATTTGTGTCTATTCTTTACACTTCCTGAATCTGGAATCAGATTAAATAAATGTATCACACAGGTGTCTTTTATGTTTTGTATTATCTTAAATACTCAGTATTTCTGGTGTAAGTCTGCTCTATAAGAAAATTTCCAGAATTTCCAGACTGAAATAGACAGATTTTTTCAGAACTCTAAGCCCACAAGACACATCTAAAACAGTACAAGGGTAGAAATAAATAGTATATTACCCATTGAACTATCTGAGTTTGCTTGGCAGACTTGCCCAAAGTTTTTGCACATTATGGTTGGTTATTACCGTTCCATAATTAAAGTGGTCAGTTTCTTATTAATTTTAGCCATAAGCCTTGCTCAGATTACTAGGACCTGTTTTTCAAATCCACTGAAACCCAGCTTTGTAGATTTTCATGAATATAAACCTACTTCACCTTTCCTAGATTTAGCAAGTAAATGATATCTCACTTTCTATTAAAAAGTTCTTATAAGCTATTGATTGTTAGAGTTAAACCCTGGATACTATGCCCAGCATATTCTTGCACTGGAGTTACAACTGTTATAAATACACATTCGGACAGCTACGAATTACTGCTGTTTAGAGTAGCAATAAAAATGCTTTAATCCACTTCAAGGAGAGAAGGTCTGATTCTGGGCTCAGAGGTGAGGAGTAATGACAGTATGTTTTTAAAACTTTGTATTCTTTATCCAGTCTTTTTGTGAAGCTTAATGTGGCAGCTGTGCATCTCCTGCACACTGCAGTGTGTTTAGGTTAGTGGATGTATTTTGAGGTTATTCAAGGGCACATGGGTTTCTGTGTGCAAGTATGGCAAATGATTGAATTAGCTCAATTGAATAAGAACTATCTAATTACAGAACAACTGGCACAAATTCTGTGTACTCGATCAGAAACAGAATAATCACATTCCATACACAGAATTTATTTAGAACTAGTTGAAATAAAGGAAGTTGAATCATTTACAGCAGAGAGCTCAGTGGTTTTGTCTGTTTCAGCCTTCTATATCAAGACAAGATTTGGCATTCAATGAGTAATTTGATCATTTTGGATCTGATCCAAAATGTTTCACATATTCAGAAAATTCTGCTGGTAAAAGAACAGTCCAACCCTATAATGTGATACCAGTAATCTGTGTTAAGAAAGAGTAGGCAATTTTAAGTAGACAATCTAAGCAAAAGGGTTATTATCCTCTTCTATTAAATTTCAGAAACCAACATGTATCCCTGTTTTGAAAAGTGTTGGTCAACTTAACTTGAATAAGTTTCAGTTCTTAGTAGTATCGTGTCAACAGACTAAATCCCTGGCAAGTTCAGACTTGCTTAGGCAGAAAAAATAACATCGCTCTGAATGCAGACTTGAATGACAATGCTATGTCTCAGCTCACAGCCTTTGACACTTGTCTCCATTTTGAGCTGCAACACAGCAGCAAATTCCTTAGCAGAATTGACACTGTTAAGTGACGTGTTGCCGACTGATTAATGCTCTAGCACTGTCTCCAATTACACCATGGAGGTGATATTTTCTGAAGAGATGCAACGGCACTGCACCTTATTACCCAAAAAATGCGCTTATATAGAGTGTCTATGAAAGGTCTGTTTGAAGTAGTGTAGTCATATGTTTTGTTGTGTTTTTCTCTCTTAAGAGTGTCAGAAAACAACAGTATCTTCATTTTGTGTGTATATCCCTTTAAAAAGTTGAAGCACATGTAAAAAAGTATTCAATTTTTATTCACAGGGAAACTGTATGACTGAGCTTTGCAACCGGTTGCAGAAGATATTACAATTGAGAATAGACCCCTGCCATTAGCTCTTCTCCAGCCACCATGAAAATGTTCTGAATCCCTGAAGTGAAACCACAGTTCATATTATTTCAATTGTATCAGCAGACTCAGAGTCAGAATGATATTCCTTTTCAGTTTCATCTTTCTTAAATTCTAAATGCTAGCAAGCTCTCTTTCATGAATTTAATCACTGTATTTTTATGGCATTATCGTTTTTTACTGCCTGGTTATACTTAGGTTTAGTCTCCAGTGTGCATTTCTCTTCCTCATTTTCAGTGCTACATGAGCTATACTCACCCTAATGTTTCATACCAGAAGCATTTATTTCTCTACTTCTAATCATTAGAAGTAATTTTAGAGGTTGTCTGCTTTTTCTTTGTCTGTATTTGTTTTCCTATCTCCACGTAAATCTAATTTAATTGGTAAAACCTTGAGGACTTCATGTTTATTTTAACCTTATTTATATTTAATAATAATCATGGACTGGTACCAGAAATAGCAGAACTAGACACTCTGACAATATAAGAATTCCTCCTTTCTTTCTTGTCTAGGCTTTGTTTCAGTTTTTTTAAAAAAGGTAGAATATTCTTTTTTGTGATTCCATTATGTAACCTTAAATCTTTCAATTATTAAACAAAACAAAACAAAACAAAAAAGATAATTAAGTCAGCATCAGACCATGCAGTCTGATATGCAACTCTGAATATGCTTAAAAATAACAGATAATATTTAGGAGCAATTCCCTGTTGAATCCATCATCAACTTTTTTAAAAATCTGAATTTAATCTTGCTGAGCAGTAAGACCTCCCTGAGTCACTATGGGACAGGATTCATCTGTTAGAAGTGAACATCCTATCACTACTGACTTACCACTTTAAAGTCCTGCCAGTTCTCCTATCACTTTTATCTAAAACTCTTAGATCATATGTGTAAAAACATCCTCTGGAAAGGCAAAAAGTTCTGCAGTACTATGACTAAAACATAACTGTGTGAGATGTAAAAGTAAATTTGGCACTTTATAGCTGGACAATGTAGAATCTAACTGTTTTGTTATAAAATATTCCATGAGATATATAAATGCAACCTATGGATAATAAAACTAGAAAGTCATACCATACAAAAATCTTTTGATATCAAAGTAAAAAGAACTAGGTAGTCATGAAAAGGACAAATCACTGCTATATCCCCTTCCTTTTTTTCTTTTACTGCAGTCAATCTAGAAGTTATGCATCAAGCACTGTTCTCAGCTTTGTTGGCACAATAAGGACTTATTCTTCACAGCTCTTAACAATACATAATTAACAGCAAGAACATTTTGCATTTATACCCATCCTTATTCAGGTCTGCTAGAATGATCTTCTTAGACTATCTCTAACACACTGGTAAGTAAAAGTGAGAATGGTGCAAGACTATCACTAGAACAGAGCTAAAAGCCTTGTGTAAGCCCATAGTCTGGTTGATTATATATGATAGAAATGCAAAAGATAGGGCAGATACTAGAAATAAGAATATAGATTATCAAATTCAAATGGTAGAAGAATGTGGATGTCTGCTGAAGTCGAGGGAACTGGTCAACCTGTGATATTGCAGAAAGAATACTGCAGATGGACCTGTGAATCACAGCCTTGACAGCAAGTTTATAGCTTGATTCTCTGAAAATGTTTCTTGCTCAGTCTTTGAATGACCATGGAAAAGAAAAATATCACTCTTATTTACACAAAGTGGGATAAATATTTATAAAAGCTTTTGACCTGCAAGTTTTGTGACAAAAAGCATGCACCACTAATCCCATGTTTGGAAAAGCTGACACCTTCCCCTGGAACATCTAGCACAGATTCCTGTTATTGTATGACAGTGAATAACAATGACCATTGGTCTGACTTGGAACAAGCATTTCTGTGGTTTCAGTGGATCATGTGAATGTTAAGCAAGTATAAGGTTCAGAGACTTAAAGTTTGCATTATTAAAGCAGAAAAAGTAAGAGTCTTACTTCTGACTATCATAAATCTAACTTGTTCAATAATTTGATTTTCCTCTTTGATTTTTTTATAAATGTATGTAGCTTTAAATTCAAGTACACGTCTGCTGTTGCCAACAAAGCTGATGAAGAATTGTAGCGTGATTTCTGACAACATCAAAGTAGAATAATAGTTTCGGAACTGGACTAGAAAACTCCCTTTGAAATCAAGTGCAACAGAGGACATCCTGCAAGAATTTTCCCTCTTCTCTGCATCTGTGAAAGAGTTCCCAAAGACAGCATGACTGACTACCATGAGACAAGCTGGGCTGCAGCCAAAGAACTTTTAATAGCCAAGTGATACTTAAGGATTCTTTCCTATGTGTGTTTGCAGATAGGATCTGGCACTCAGAAAAACAAAACAAAATAAAACAAAACAAAAAAAAAAGTTATTGATTGATTGTGGGCAACTTCTTTATGTATCTTTCTGACGGCATACTTTGAGCTCTTCTGAATAAAAATTGTCTCAATACTGTAATACAGTAGGGGTCTTTTCCAAGCTGATACATTGCAGTAAAAGGAGACAATTCTGTCTTATGTGACATGTCTTGGTGTGTTTTCCTGATCTGTTCCTTTGAAACATTTTTCCTTTGTTCTTCACTCTGCATCCATATAGTGCATACTGAACTCATTGCAATACAAATGCAACACAGTTTCTTACAATGATCCAAGATATATATTCATTGTTTCAATTACTTTGGTGCAGAAATAGTAAATAGAATACTGAATAGGAACATCTTAAATAGCCTTTGGATGAGATTTCCAGATCACTGCAGAAATTTGACCTCTGTTAGCATGTATTCTGAATTTGCCTGTGTTGCTTGTATTTCAAACAGTACTTACGCCAGATCTCTATGAAGGTGAGGCAATCCATCTCAACAGGACTGATCCGCAGGGAAGTAAAAGATCACTTTAATCACTTTAAATTATCAGGAGACTTTATGATAAAATATTCACTTTTCTGATTATACATCCCTGTCAGGAATATCAAGAGAGTGACTGAGTTTTGTGTGGCTTGCATATCTACTTTAAGGCTGCTGTGACAGCAAATCTTGGCAGAATTAAATATGAATCTTTGCATGTGGTTTCTATAAATCCGACATTTTCCACTTTACAATCCAGAATAGATGATTGAGCAGATGGTAATGCAAGCCACTGGATTTATGCAGTTTTTTTTTTCCTAAAATTGGGAGTTTTCACTCTCTAGAGTAGCTTATATATGAGGGACTGAAATGGCTGAATACTAATTTTTTTGGCAAAGCACCATGTTCACATAACCTAGGTACACAAATACTAGATATAAATAAGCTAACTGTAGGAGGTACAGAAAACAAATTCCGTGTCAATGAATTCTCTCTCGAGCAAACTTCATATATGCTTATATATATATGAAATCTTTTAACCCATTTATAAAACAAAAGGCTCATGCCTGTCTGTATTTAAATAATACAACTCAACTACAACAAAGAAAAAAATAAATAAATCTAAGGACCAGAATGTGTGAAGCATGAGTAGGGCCATAACAATGAATGCATTTTTATTTTAGGAATTCTTCTCAGGTACTGCAGTAATCAGTGACTCAAGATATAACTTCTTAATAATGCTTCATAAGATGATCTTTCAACAGGTTTTCAACTTTCCTACTGGGGCTCCTTACAAATAAATTCCTGCCTCTTATTATTATTTTGTTATTCTTCCAATTTTTCCCTGAAGGCTGAAGTCTGCGTTTCTTAGGAACTGTCTGCAGAACATGGAGGTCCACCAAAGTTCTTAATGACTCTACTTTCACATTCATCACTGGATGATCGCTTTTGTCATAGGATATTTCTATATCTATCATTCTTATCCAAGATTTCCAGTCAAAACCACCTTATCAACCTTACATGAGGTCATGCAAAGAAAATCCATTTCTTCTTCAGGCATAGCAGTATTGATGTTGAGCATGTATTCATGCTCAGGCACCTCTATAGTCAGTACGACGAAAGGGAATCTCCCAAGAAGTAATCCAGCCAATTTAAGACTTCAGTGACTATCCTTCAGTACCTTTCACTTGTTCTTTAACACAGAGACTCCTTGGGCCATCAAATGTCCCACCAGGACCTATGTTTTTACTATGTCTGTTGCTGCCAGTACTCTTGCATTGACACTCTTCCTTCAGATGGACTTCCATGCCCTATGAGAGTTAACGAGCCCTCACACAGACACAGTGGGCTGTGAAGAGCAGCTTTTAGGACCAGCATCATTGACTGAAAAGTCCTCCAGCAGAGACTGCCTTTATTTGCAACTCATACAGAGCTTAGAATATGTTTTGGCTTTTTACACTAAGTAATAATTCTTAATAATGTCACTGACTTCAGGCCAAAAATGGTCTGATTCATCTCGGCTCGTAATTCTGGAGCCTATATTAATATTTCTTCATCTGCTTTTTCTCTGAATGGACTCTACATATTTTCAAACCAATGGGGGTGTGATTTTTATTCTTCTTTCAATTGTGGTTTCCAGATTCCCCTACTCTTTATAAATGTCTTTCCCATTTCCTACTTGATGCTACAAAAATCTATATTGTTTTTTTTTAGTGCTGCAACACCCTAAAATGCCCACAATCCTTGGAACATACTCTGGTAACTCTTCATGGCATAAATCTTTGCAAGAGCAATCTCAGGACTTCAACAGCATCCGGAAGTATGTTGACTGTCACAAGTGTTTTGTGATTCATTTCTGCCTTTCTCATGAATTCCCCCAAAGAATCGTTAAGGATGTTCTGTGGGTAAAATATTATAACTTTATAATCACATCCAGGTAATTTAAATGAAGAGCATAGCTCCTTCCCTTGCTGACAAAAACATGTCTGTTGCCTATTACTTCTGAATTCTCCCCCTCCCCTTCAGCCTTTTCTCAGAGAGTCCGTGTTTCTGATCAGTAGCAGATGGAAGAAAATGATTAAACTTAGACATAAGGACCAAATCCTGCAGTCGTACATCCTTTCCTATTCTGGCACTTCTCCCATTGACTTCGGTGCCAGAGTAATAAACGTAGAAGGACAGCTGGATCTGTAGCAAAGATATTATTCTCAGCTTCCTCTATATTTCTCAGAATATTTTTCACAGACTGGTTACTGAGACATAGGGAAGAATATTTTCCCTACCCAGTTTCTTGTTTGTATTCACTATCTCTAATGAGATTCCACTGTGCCAAAGTAATACATTTTGAATTTAACATTCAAAATAATAATTCACAATAAATATGTTGCAAAAGGGGACAACACAACCCAGAAGACTTGACATTTATCTAATACAGGTGGATCATCCTTCCTGGGGACAATCTATGGGATCATGAGTAAATCCCTTAACATTTTTGTCTCCCTCTTTCAAGACAGTAATTAATTCTTTTCAAATATTTTTAGGATATCTGGGTAAAATGAGCTTTTCAGATAGTAAGTAGCGTTACGCATACCATAAAACATATAGAGTTCACATTGGCCACCCAATGTAAAGTAGCTTACATCAAAGAACAATCGGAGTGAATCATTCCACGTGGATTTGCCTACTTTAAAAAGAGCTGATTTATTTCCAGGCTCTAATAAACAATCCAAATGACTCATCATTTTAACGTTGTATACCTTTCCTGTTTATAAGTAGTAGCAAGAACAATCTGGAAATTATTTCAGAAGGCTTTTTCAATTCTGCAAATCATACTTCCAGACTTAGTCTTCTACACTGTGGTCTCTCCCTATACTGCAGACAGTTTGGGGATTTGGGTTTTCATTTACATTTCATCCTAAACATCTGAGAACAGAAATCTTGTTAAATTTCTGCGTGTAAATAAGGAATGACAGCATATCCATTAAAAAATATGCATTTGCTAAGTATAAGTCATCGCAGTTCCTGTAAATTCAGTAGAAGGATGATCCCATGGTGAGGTTATTGGGGCAGAGTTTCCTCCTCTGTTCATGTTTCCTGCATAGTTTCGAACACCTAAGCCTCATCCTACTTCCCTTTTACTTATTGAATAATCCATTTTTCTAGGTGCTTTCTGTTATCAATGGAGAAATCTAGGCACCTCCAATGTTCCTACCTAATATCTGCATCAACCCTTGAGGTGAGTGCCAGTCTAAATTTCTGATTTCAGTGCCCGTTATGTGCACAAAAGCAGATGGGATTAAGCAGATTTCCGCTGTTTTGTTCTGATAGGTGCCTAACAACCTTTGTGAAACTAGGTTTTATTTTTACTGTGTCTCTTCTTCATTTTTTGAAATAGAAATAATACTCTTCTAAGATTGTCTTGGTGCTGACATCTGAAGTAATAATTAGTAATGCATCAGTGAACTGAATCCAACAAAGTGCAGGAAGACCGGTCAGCAGCTTCTTAACACAGATCTTATGATCAGTAAACAACAAAGAGGATTTCAACATAGAGGCCATAGTGGCATCCACAAATTTAACACATAGAGTTTGAGAGCATGGGAGAGATCTAGAAGAATAAAACTCCCTCTGCCTTGCTGGTCTGGGCATCACTAGTGTAGATTGAGTGTAAATGCAATAGCTTAAGTAAGCTTGACTGAGGTCCAAGCAAGAGGCTCTCCAAGAGGCAAAATAAGAGGATTAGGTCAGTATAATAGCCTCAGTACTCTTGTGTAGATTATCCCAGACGTATTTGAAAGTATGTCATTTTATTCTGAATGAAAGCCAAAGTTTCCCTCATAGGCCTTTTTGTAAATTCATTGAACTAATTTGTCTTCACAATCAGAAGTATGTGGAGTTTTTCTAAGTGCTGATGGCATTATCCAGTGTTATGATTAACCATTTTTACACAGTGCCATGTGTACTCAAGGTTTCCAGTACAGTGTGCACAGACACACTTATTGGCCTGTAGTTTTTCAGTTTAACTTGTTTGTTGCAAGATGGATATTGTCACCAAAGATCCTGTCTTTGAAGTAATAGCCAAAAAGGGAAAAGGAGAGTGTTTAAAGCCCCCTGAAATTCAGGAATTTCAGTCACTATGAACAAAAATTCTTGTGAGAGGCAGAAATAAGAGAAAACAGCAAAAAGAAAGTTGTACCAGTAGTATTAAGTAGTAACAATCAGACGGCACATAAGTAGTAAGGAGGTAAAGTCATGATTCAGTACTGATCAGTGATTTGTAATACAACAATGGGAAAAAGCTACGCAGAAGAAAATTTGGATTAAAATCTTATGAACTCTTGCTAACAGTGAGCTGTATTAAACTAGAAGTAGACTTCTGTAGAAGTCAGTGGAAACAGTATCATCTGAATCACTTTGTGACAGAATGGAAAAGCTTTGAGTACAGTGAAAAATCTTCCACTAGAAATGGATGAGTTGATTTACCTACTCTTTCCTTTCTTCATTTTGCAGCTGAGGGATATCTGAGAATTAGGGGGAAAAAAATCAACAAAAATATAAACTGGAAGGAGGCTGGAGGTGATATTGGGTTGATTCCCAGACTTGCTACAGATTTTCTGTGGGAACCTGACTAAATCACTAAAGCTCACATTTAAAGCTGACTGGGAAATTAATTTCACTACTATGCAGAATGTCAAGGTTCAGGAAGAAAAAAATTGACCTTAACCAGGATGAACTTTGGTGTATTGCACAGCAGTGAAATTCTGTGGGAATGAGGACTGCAATGACCTCCCATTCCCTTGGTACTGCTCAGCTTCCTGGTGTTTCACTTGGCAACCATCTGGAACCAGAGCACTGAGGCATCCTTCCAGCAGGTGCAATTTGTGCCTATGGTGTTTCTGCTACAGCAGTCAGGCTAAAGCACTAATAAAAATACGTATCTGGAAGGTTAGGTGTTCTGCCTTATTCTCTCCTTCCTCTGTTACAGCTCCTCTGCCTGCTTTATATGCTGTGCCGACCTGGGAACAACCTCTTCTTCATTATCAACCCTGAGAGGCAACTTCAAATTTCATAGTGGAAGATAGTTGAAGCTTTCTGACCTTTACCTTTACCTTTGCAGCTTTTCTCCCTTCTGACTTTGTACCACTGGGAGCTCTGTCCACAGCAGCTGCCAGGAGAAGGACAGCCACAGCACTGGATCTTTCCCCAAGGAAAAATATACCCTTGTCATATAGAAAACCCACGCTGTGGTAAATGAAGATCCAACACATTTCTCTCACTTGCACTGTCACAGTTTTATGGGCAATCTGTGAAATGAGTGCTGCTCATAACCTGCAGTCACTAGGACAACAAAGAGCCACTAAACATTTTGCTGTCTTGGGCAACCACAGTTTGACTGGTATATATGTGTAACCTGGCCCTGGCTGTCTTTTCTTCCATTTGCTGTTCCAGGATACTCATCCTCCTTGTTCCCTGCTCCATGTGCTGTCTGAGTTGTCTTTTATCAGACAGTTGGGGATAAAGCAGATGTGAGGAAGAGGAACAAATTAAGAAATTGACAGTTCTTAGAATTTCACTAAGCCTCCAATCTCCTGCTAGGTCATGGCATTTTTGAACATACAATTCTAATTTTCCTTGCCAAAGATTTTTCTCTAACAACCTGCCTGCTCACACTGCATTTTCTGTCCCCATCAATCACTGCCCTTACGGGATCAGCTACTTCAACAGGTCTGTGCTGAAGTTGCAGGCAGCCCATTTTGGGAGCATCGCTATCAGTGACTGTGCTTCTCTAACATGATTTGTTTTGTTGTCTTGAAATTGCACAGACCTTTTCAGCTTCCAATACTGATTACTAGGGTTTATGTGGCTTAATTTGAATGTATTGTTCCAGTGCAAAATTTCTCTAAGAGGGTGGGCTATAACTGGAAACTAGCAAGATATGAAGTGACTGATAGCTGGCAACATAATATAATCTTTTGTTTATGTTCCATAAGAATTTAATGCCCACTAGTCTCATGTGTGAAGAGGTGATATTTCACTAGGTGATGTGTCCATGTGATATCAGTGACAGTCTTTGTCTCAGCTGAAGTAGACAAGACAAAGAATGTTTGCTGAAGCAAAGGTGATTGACAATATAGTGTGTTACTGACTGTAACAGGTTTACTGACATGGGACAGTCAAACCTAGTCTCAGTGCTCCTACAAGTCGCTCTTCCAATTCAGTCTCATCCCAGTTTTTCATACAGCTATGTTCAAGCAGGGTTTATACATGCATAATATATGTAGCCAATAGCAACAAAGGTGACCTGCAAAATGAATTCTTAACATCTAACTATAACAGGCTCTATCTGTAAAATAATTCTGAAATTTAATCTGTAAATGACTACCCAAAGACCTCTGTTGCCTTCCAGTTTGGCTGATATTTGGCAAAGAAACTTCTATTCACCTCTACTTTCGAATTGAAGATAATGCTGATGAAGGAACCAGATGTTAGGGGATGACTGGACATGCATATAAAAAATTCTGATCTGCTGTACCATATTGTAAATGTGCTCAGTTTTTCTTGATGAATCCCAGCATCACTGGTTAGATGCTGCAAGATGTTACAAGCCAGCCCTCTTTCAATAGTGATGGCAGGTGCTTGACTCATGGTGTGTAAAAAGTATTTTCAACCACAGCTACAGTCAAGATCTCAATATACTAAATTGTCTTACATATTTGCAGAACCAGATTCCAACAGAAGACATTGAGGAACAGCACATGTGCCTTGAGTGTGTCCCCTGCAACTCCAGGCCTATTAAATAGCAGACTGAGGCAGGAACTGCGGTTAGCTAAAGCAGAACCTGGTGCATTGCCATAACATAATAAAGGTCACTTCCATATAGTAAGAAGGATTGCTTTTGCTCCAACTCAGTATATCTCACCAGGATACATGGTAAATGGGGTGTGCAGTGTCAAAATAATCCTTTTTTCAGACCACTGAATAGCAACAGTGTGAAAGCACTGCACGAAATATCCCACCTCCTGGCTTTCTGTAGGGAATATACTATCCAGTGAAATTTGGTTGGCAAAGCTGTATATTTTGAGTCTGCTAACACATCTTCCTGTTCAACATCTCTTAGTGTGCTGGATGTTTCAATTAACTTTTACTGCAAGCGAACTGAAGCAAAACACAACCTAAATTCTCCATCCTTTTCCTAACAGCAAACTCAGAAAATTTGTAATTCATTGTTAAACACACGTGTAAGCCTTTGCAGAACAGAAATCAAAGTCAAGAATTCAGTCTTCATATCACACTTAAAACTCTGTAATCAAAACACAGCCACTTTATTTTCTCTTTTATTTGGATATATGCAAATTAACATGAATAATTTCCAAATCTCAATTTTTACCAATAGGTGGCACCAACATTTTCTACTTCCTTCACAACGCATTTCCAGAAGCTAATATTTAAGGTCTACCCTAGTGCTAAATTATCTGTTAAATCATGATGAGTTCTGTTCTGTTCTTTTTACTGCAGGTTGTGGCTGATCACTATGCAGTGGTACATGTTTTGTTCTGTAAGCATTTCACAAACTTTGTACGGGATGTTTTACTAGATAAATTACCAATAATTCAGACTGCTGTTCTCTTTCATGTTGTGGGAGTCATTTTAACAATGATTGGAGTCTGGGTTTGAGTTGCTTTTATTTTTTCTGATGTCTGATGGCTTTCTTCATCCTTTCACACGGAAATGTTACTCTGTGTATCGCTTTTGTTTGTTAGTTTGCTTTTAATGATCTTTCCTTCTCACTTCTGCAACTAATAAAAAATTGAGAAGTAGAGTTGTAAAAAGTAGTCAAATAGTATTTTTTACTGTTTCATGATTATATGATGGCAGCCTTTACAGCGTGGATCCTATTGAAAGTAATTTAATAGTTACTCCCTGAACAGTTTCAATTGTGCAAATTTTTTTCTTGTTTTGAGGAGTATAGTACTAAAGCTGTGACAGGAAAAGTCACTGGAAGCAAAAGCAAGCATGGTTGCAGCAATTTCAATGTATTGATTCAATGAATACTTGATACCCTTCTTTGCAGTCAGGATATTTATTCACAGCCTGCAGATCCAGTACAAGTAATGAGTAACTGCATTGGAGTTCAGTGCTTTTGGTTATGTTTTCAAATCATAACTGCAGATTAATTTTCAAAGGCCGAAGATTTCAGTTTTCCGCTTGGTTTCACAGACAAATCTGCTTTCTTATTTTCTTCTTTTGAAGTTATAGTTGTTGTTATAAGAACATGTTTTCAGATTTGTAATAGTCATTCTGTGGATCATTACCTCAAGCTTTGTAACTGTTGTATTTTTAGGGATGTACAGTTTGATTCACAAACTACTTCCTACCCACCTGAATTCATGGCAGTGCTGGTCAAGAGACAAGAATGCCATTTCATCTAAAATTTAAAGTTTAAAGCCTGTTTACCTACTTACTTATATACACAAATAACTTCAAAATGTTTATTCAGTTTGCTGATCTGGAGAACATTGTCCAAAGAGGATCTATTGCATGGACAACTGCCAAGATTAATGAATGTTTGGGCATCCAAATGTCAATTACATAGAAGTTAGTCTCCCCATAACATAATTTATACATCTGAAATCTTTTTGTCTTGCTTTTTCATTAATCAGACCAAACCTCTTTACTGATTCTGCACTACCTTGCTGTGTTCTGAATATTGACTTCCCCAAGCTGTGTATTCACCAAGTTGCCAGGTACCTAGACTTACATCTCCAGTCAAGCACCAGGTTTGCATGTATGACACTGAAGCACATCAGCTGAAGTAACTCCAAAGATACAGAAATTGAACCAGCAGAATTCTTTACATCTTGGATAACCTTGTGGTCAAGTTTTGTTCATGCCATATTTCTCAACAGGTTGGCAACATCTAAAAATAAACTTTGACCTAAATGAATGTTAATTCTTGAATTACTCTGATGCCTTCACTGTTGTGAATATACCCTAGAATGGGTGACATTACCCTATCCAGTCTTTTCAGGAAAATTGATGCATTTAAAGCAGTCATTTTTACTCTGACATACATAACATTTTGTTAGCCTTTATACAGCCTTAATTAACCTCTCTTCTATATGCTGAACACTCTGGAGTTTGCCATTTCTCTACAAATGAATGATTTGAAAACACACAGCTATGTCTGAAACTTGTTTAATTTGGGATTTAAAGTATCCACCCTGTATTGCAAAAGTAGCCTATATGATGCAATACTGTTTTCAGCAGCAGACTTCATAAAACAAGTATTGAGTAATCAGAATGTATCTTTATTCTTGTGCGTGCTTAGCAACCTTACAGGTCTGTATGACAAAAAGAATTTGCCCTTGAACAGCAATTTAGCAAGGCACCAGTCAGGATGAAAGAAATAAAACTTTTGCTTACATCTAGCAAAGAATAGAGGATTAGTAGAGAACCTCAAAGTCACATTGTTTTATTAGGATGGCATTTGAAACCTTTCACTTTCAGACCTGGGCAAGTTCTCCAGGGAGGCCTGGAAGTAGGACCAAGAAACTTCTTACATCCTATGAAGTAGCTGCCAGAACAGCCGTACACATGATGATCATGACCTAATCTTTAGCACTAAACACATACTGTCCACTAATGATTAGATTTAAAGTAAATTTTAGTGTGAAATGAAGTAAATGCTACTTAATATTCTTCAGTATTCTTCTGAAATACATCCTTAAAAACAGTGTAATGAATATGGTAAAGAAGGCTTTGGGGTTAGAATTAAACTTGTCCAAGTAGTGATGCTGTCCAAAGAAATCCACAAAAAAAGGGCTTATTAGCATCTCTCAAGTCTCAGACTGTGCCCCAGAGTCCAAAAAGAAGTATCATGGCTGACAGTGCATATAAGAAACAGATCAGAACAGTAGCTACCCATATCCTAGTTGTAGTCATGCTGTAGTTGATGTTGAGGAGACTACAATTAGGGAGTTCACATATACAGGAACAGAAGAGTAAGAAGGCATTCTCTTCCACAGAGTTTATACTGAAGATGCAGTTATGTCTTGTGACAGGACAAGAAGCAATGGGCATAAACTGGAACACAGGAAGTACCATCTAAGCATCAGGAAGCACTTCTTTGTTGTGCTGGTGACATAGCACTGGCACAGATCACTCAGAGGATGTGGTGTCTCCTCCTTGGAGATCTCCAAAACTCACTCAAAATGGTCTTGGGCACCTGCTCTGGTTGTCCCTGCTGGGCTAGATCCTGGTGGTCCCTGCCCACCTCATCCATTCTGTGATCACACTCTTCTGTGCTCAGAGTTGATAGAGTTTTGTAAAGAGTTAAGCATCCAGAGATGCTCTATTGCATCTTGTTAGGAAGAAAGTATTCCTGAGATCAGGTTCATACCCAATTTTGGAAAACAAATAAAAATCTAAAAATCTGCTGCCTGTGGCTAAATAGTGCACAGTTCATGCAATCCATCTGATCTGACTTTCATCATCTACAGTCTAGGTGTAGTCAGTGGAGCTAGTGACTTTAGGCTGAACAGAGAGAAATAGATGCTTTAAAACAATGAGTCATCTGACCTATTTTAGACACCCACATTAGGAAGAGACAAATAAAGGCCTGGAAATGCGTACTTTTTTTGTTGTTGATTGTTTGTTGATTGGTTGTTTTTTCCACTGACTCTAAAAGGAATCCAGTTAACTGGATCAGAAACTATCCATATAGATAAATCTCACCTCATGTATCCTGGATCAGCCACTGCTAAGTTGTAATTTACACTATCCAATTCAGGCAGTGACTGACATTGCAATGTTAACATTTATAGTATAACTAATAACCCATGCAGATATGGTACAGCTAGTTGGGAAGGAACAAACAAGCAATTAAAGGAGTACATTTGCTTTCTCTGAACTTAGTCTATGTGTGCTTTTGTCTTTATGACTGTGTCATTGAAGTAACACTCTTTGCTAACATTTCACAGCAGACAGAAGTGGCTGCAGGTGTGATGGCAGAAGAAATTACATCTAATAAAGTGAGTTTCTAGGGAGAAGAGGAGGAATGTTGGCTTTCTTTTTGACGTGCAATACTTTTACTGAGATAGGAATCCAGTCTTCCTAAATGTTGTCTAAATTTTGCTGCTGATAAACCACTCCTTCCCAAGTAAATGCCTAAACAAGTTTACAATGAATTTGGTGGAGTGAGATGAACTTGCTGAAGACATGAATAACTTAGGCACCTCCTTTTCTGGCTAAGGTGATCTAAGTCAAGTATCAATCCATCAAAAGTTATTGGGAATTTCTGAGTCCTCCATCTATTCAGTGAGGATCCATTGTTATGTCTTCTCTTTCACCAAAAGGCAGGATGGGCTGGCTGCTTGCATAACCTGCATGGCACTGGCACTTTGCATGATATTCAAATCCACATCCCCCCTACTTCTGAGCAAGTACAGTTAAGCAAGTTAATTGCCTGATAATTTTTCAGGCTAGGTATTGAGTGTCTTCAGTAATATGAAGTCCTAAAGCACTAGAAATCAGCAGACTGGACCTCTGTTATTCAGTTCTTCAGTTCAGTCCTTCAGACTGTTTTACAAGGCACAAATCTCACCAGATATGACTATGGTCATTGCAGTATCTCCAGCTGTGGAGATGGTCACAGCTCCAGCTGTTTTTTCCAAAGGTCAATTGTATCAAAATTGAAGAAAGAATTCACAGCCTTATATATTTTTCTCTCATTGTATGTATGTTAAAGTATTTTCTGTTGATTATTTTTAAATTATGCTATTACAATAACATCTCATATAGGCCTGTGATTTCCATGTTCTCAAAAAAGCTTTAAAACCACAAATGCAACTGCTTTAGTTTTAATAACGTTGTATTAAGAGATATGAGATTATTCCTGTAACATCAGATCTGTCATAGTTATCTCATACTTGAGAAACCATATCTTGGACTATTTTGATATTGTTTTCCATTGTCCATTTTTGTTTTCAGCAAAACCAGATGAAATGACATGTATTCGTGTCTTAATTTCCTAAAAGTGAAAGTCATCTTTATATAGAATTTAAAGTAGTAATATCTTGGGTAGCTGCCCAAATATTTAGTCCATACAAAAACTTTATTATTGATACAGTGTTGTTTCTAAAGATAGACAGTCAGCTGTAGTTACAGTCACCATATATACTCTGAAATTTTCTGGCACACTCTTTTTACATATTCTGAATTTCAATAACAAATGTCTCTCTGGGTGTCAGATTTCTGTTATATTGCTTTAAAAAATGTAACAGACAGTAAGGGGATGGAAACTTGTGAAATCTATCTCTCAATTTCTTCCACTAGAAGGAATATTAAAGAACAATTTAGTAATACTCTGTCTTGTCAGATTTATCAAAATCCACATTTTCACTTTTTCTTTTCTTTCATTTATATGCTGGTCTTAACTAGAATACACTCAGCAATTTGTTTTTACCTTCTAGGCTATTTGTAAATGACTCAAACTCTACCAAGTATTCACTACACATGCATTTAGTTTAAGGACTCATTCAATTCATTGAACTTTCACTGTTACACAGGCATCAAACTGTTTTTGATTCCTCCTATTCTGAGCATGGCACATTGCCTGCTGTATTTCCAACAAGGCACCCAGTCATGGTGTGAAAAAGTCTTGTAGTAAAGGCTCCAACATTTCCCTTGGTAGTCTACTTGAACAACCTTTGTATTCCCTATGGTTAAAAATATGTTGTTTCTAATTTGTAGTATATGAGTTTAGCTTCCACTTACTGGCTCCTACTGGGATTCCCTATCCCTGACAGCGTTCAAGGTCAGGTTGGATGGGGCCCTGAGCAACCTGGTCTAGTGGATGACTAGCAACCCTGCTCATGATAAGGGATTTGGAACTAGATTTTAAAATCCCTTTCAACCCAAGCCATTCTATCATTCCATGATTCTATTATTCTGTCATTCTATTATTCTTATTATGGCATCTGAGGCTTGTCTGTAAACTGGCTTACATGACTTACCAATATATGATGCCAACATTTATTTCACTCCTGGATTCTGTCGGCATTAACCCCTTTTGGAAGTGGTAGGGGAGGCAAGAGTGCAAGGAACAGAGATAGTTTCCACTTCCTTTCAGCACTGTCTATTGAAGATCATCTACAAGCTGCTTTTACTATTGACAGACCACACATTCAGACCAGCACTGAATCTACTCCCTGTATCTTCTGGACTTTGTCTTTCCTAGAAAAGAAAAACAACAACAGTGACCTTTAAGTGACCTTTAAGCATGGATGTGGAAGGTGGCATATAAAGAGATTGCTTTATGTGGGCAGATCTCAAGAGCTTGTAGGGGTTTGTGTATCAAATGTCACCTGCTCTGTTTCCGTAACTCCGACATCTATGAACTATGACTCATATTCATCAGTCTGCACTAGACTAAGGATTTAAAATGCTGCACTATTGATCTACCACTGTGTTACTGATAAGTGAGAAAGACTTTTTTAAAAAGATATGCAGCAAATGTAAAATTAAATACTTATTAATTTGGCTGCTCTTAAACCTCCAAAAAAGTCAACTATCATGAAAAACAGTGGAGGTGAATTTTCCATTCCACCCACTCTTGTGAAATCCACCTATTCAGACAGGGGATCTCAGAATTCTTGGAGAGCTTTAAATGCTTATGCTCCTCTCAATAGAGTTACAGAAGAAAAGTGAATGAGGGACAGAACAGAAAAAGTCTTTCTAATATTTTGGTGTACATGAATTACATAGGCTAATCTAAGGCTATTTTACATCGAGAAAATATTTCAAAAGATTTAGGGAAGAAAGAGCATTTAAAAAACTCAGAAATATCAGAAAGACTGATAGCACATTAAGCAATGTTTAATTAAAGGCTAGCATTTGGAATCAAAAGAATGGTTATCATCACTAGGATAGGGCATTAGATTTATATTTGGTTTATAAACAGAAGGTATTTTATTTCAGTAATGTTCTTTTTTTACAAAGAATGACAAATACTATTATCAGCATTATACTTTGGGGAAATCCAGACTCAGAAACTGAGACTGTATGAATAATATGCTGAAAATCAAAGACAACTACTAACAGAATTATGTCTCTTGACTCTTGACTTTTTTTTTTACCATTGAACCTTGTTGCATAGAGGATAAATCATAAGCACAAATTTGAAGAAATTCTTCTTTTTTCCTCTTTATCTGATATTATACTTTCTATTTTTCTCATAATGAAAAAAGGAAGTCTTTATTTGCTAGTATATCATTTTTTCATAAAGCTTTAGAAAATTAGCAAATTAGCTGCAAGTAGTTAAAAACAATAAAGGACTTGCTGGAATACTAGTCATACTTGCGGAAATATAAAATTTTAGTTCAAATCAACAAAAGCAATGATATAATAAAGAGAGAGCCCAGAGAATGGACTGTATCTTGAGGAGTGTGCACAGATATTATTGCTGCCCTGAGCAATGGGATTACATTACATTAAGATGGCACCTGTCCATTGGCTTGCCTTCCTGCAAGTGTTGCCAATTTTATCTTTACTCCACAGACTGTCAGCTTTTGGTACAACACTGTGGCTCTCTGTTCTGTCTGATTATAGCCTGAGCCTCAGCTGTTCCAAAGCTGACTCCCCCAGACGTTACTTTGGTGCCTGAGAGCTGCCATTCCCTCTCACCAGCTGCTTGATCCACCTAATAGTTTTTCTTTGTTTCACAATTTATCATTTCTCTCTATATATAAATATTGTATTTATAAATAGAATAAATTTATAGATTTTGTATAAATATTGTATATATTAATGAATTTAATTTTAGAATGTACTTAGAATCATAGAATCATAGAAACACTAGGTTGGAAAGGACCTACAAGATCATCTAGTCCAACCGTCCTCCTATCACCATCCCTACCCACTAAGCTACTAAATCATATCCCTTAGCACCTCATCCAGAAGCCTCTTGAACAGCGCCAGGGACGGTGACTCCACCACCTCCCTAGGCAGGCCATTCCAGTGCCTGACCACTCCTTCAGAGAAAAAGTTTTTCCTTATATCTAATCTAGATTTCCCCTGGGGCAACTTGTGGCCATTCCTTCTCGTCCTGTCATTAGTTATCTGGGAGAAGAGGCCGACCCCCTCCTCACCACAGCCTCCCTTCAGGAAGTTGTAGAGTGCGATGAGGTCTCCCCTGAGCCTCCTCTTCTCCAGACTAAACAATCCCAGCTCC
>WBMW01003903.1:354087-367244 GCA_013396635.1 Penelope pileata
TCCATCCCAGACTTCTAGGTCAGGGCGAAAAGTACCCTGAGGATAACTGGTCTGTCTATTAAAGGCAGATGTAAAGAAGGCATTGAAAACCTCAGCCTTTTCCTTATCCTCAGTGGTCACATTCCCTACCGCATCAAGTAAAGGACAGAAATTCTCCTTAGTTCTTCTCTTACTGTTAATATATTTGTAAAAGGATTTTCTGTTCTCTTTTAGTGCAGTAGCCAGCCTGAGTACGAGCTGGGTTTTTGCATTTCTAACTTCCTGCCTGCATATCTTGGCAACTTCTCTGTAGTCTCCCCAAGTAGCCTGTCCCTTCTTCCAGAGGACGTAGACTCTCTTTTTCTCCCGGAGTCTCAACAAAAGTTCCCGGTTCATCCACACCGGTCTTCTTCCCCTCCGGCTCGCCTAAGGGGACTCAGGGACAGCCCGCTCCTGTGCCTTTAAGATTTCCGTCTTGAGGAGCATCCAGGCTTCCTGGACCCCTTTATCCTTCAGGAGCTTGTGATGCTTTAGTCCATAAGTAGAGCATCATATTTTGGATTCTCTTGTATCTGTAACTTGTCCTCTCCTTTGCACTAACAGAATCCAGTTTTATTTTCTTTCATGCTGCAGAGAAAGGGCAAAATTTTTAAAGCCCCGGTGGAGCTGTTTCTGTTCTCTGCGGAGGTTTTCATGGTATACCTATCAGCATGGTAGAAATTTCAGTGACGTTCACTTCCCCTCTGCCCACTGTTGTTTAAGTACGTGGAGCCAGGGATAGGCATCTTTTATAAATTAAAAAGAAATCAGTTAGTACACTGAAGCAATTAGTGTAAACGAGTTCAACAGACAAACAGGCAGACAGAGTTCGTTGTGCTGTTTGTCTTTTCCTGCCCCCACAGCCTTAAGTGTAGTACAAGAACTAAATGAACAGAGTGAAAAATGATCACATTTAATGGGCCAGGTTCCAGCCTCGGTGACAGAGTTGTAAATCCAGAATAAGAACATAAAACCTGCCACCCTGGGTGAATGTGAAAGTCTTTGTGGTCCTTTTAGCTAAGTCCTAGCTTCAACAGTGGGCAAAAGCAGAAACCCAGAACAAGAGCAAGGCAGATAATGGGATATTTCTCCTGCTGTAGCCTCTGAACTAGAGGCTGATTTAACAGAGCCAGAGACTGTAGCTGATGATAAAGTTTAATAGCCACATGTAGACCTCTGCTCCATGATCTAATCTCTCCTTAAATCTGTGTGTTTTTGGGCCCCACAACGTCCCACTGCAGTGAACTCTCTAACTTCAGTACGTCTCAAGTGAAAATGCTCTTGTGTTCAGCCAACTGCATGATCATTTCACAGGATACCCTTTCTGGTATTGAGAGAAACAGGTATTTCACTTTCCTGTTCACTATTTCTGTGTCATTTGCAATTTTATGGCAATTTAATTTACACCACTTGAGGCCCCTCCAGCTGACGTTGCTGTAAGGCAAGTACAGGGCCTTGTTTTTAAGGAATCTGATTGACTCAAAAGTCCAGTTGCTATGCATTTCAAACAGACTACTCTTAAAAACATTCAGATGGCACAAAGCAAGTAGAATTCCTTGCCGCTCTTGTTCAACAGGTATAGCTGGAAAAAGACTTGCATGGAGTTATGTTTGCAGCAGTCCTCAAGGGACCAGCTGGTTTCTGCATCCCAGCATGTGGAAGTGAAGATGTTTCTGGCTCTCGGAGTTCATGACAACTGCTCCCCTCCTATATTCACACTGGCCTTTTCAGTCCTCAGAAAGCATGAAAATCCACACAGTCCCAGCCTTACAGAACACTCTAGCTCCTTTCCACTTGTGGTTACACTAACCCTACATTTATGGTTGCTCTAGCCAAAAGCAGCCCGTGTTTTCCAATACAGACTCAGAAGACCACGTATTAACAGCAGGCCCCCTGTGGATCTGTCTATCATGTACACAGTTCTTAAAATAAAATCATACATGCTGCACACACATCCAGAATTCTCCAGAGTTGGTTTGTGTCCCAAAAGTTGCAATCTTTTTCCAGGAGGAGACCCATACAGGCATATGTGCTCCATCCCTTGGATCATTTTTGTGGCCTTCATCTAGGTTCACTCCAACAGGTCCATGTCTCTCCCATGCTGAGGACTCCACATCTGGATGCAGTGCTCCAGGTGAGATCTCACCAGCACAGAGCAGAGAGGCAAGATCACCTCCCTTGCCCTGCTGACCATGCTCCTTTTGATGCAGAACAGGATATGGTTGATTTTCTTGGTTGTGAAGGCACATTGCTGGCTCATGTCCAGCTTGCCATCCACTCGTATTCCCAAGATGTTTTCAGCAGGGCTGTGCTCAATCTTTTCATCCCCCAGCTTGTATTGATAGTGGGATTTGCTATAACCCAGGTGCAAGATCTTGCATTTGGCTTTTTTGAACTTCCGAAAGTTCTCCTGTGCCCACTGCTTGAGCCTTTCCAAGTCTCTCTGGATGACATCCCATCCCTCAGGCATGTTGACCACACCACACAGCTTGGTGTCATCTGCAAACTTGCTAAGGATACATTCAATTCCACTATCTATGTCATTGATTAAGACATTAAAGAGCATCTGATCAGCGTTGACCCCTGAGGGTCACCACTCATCACCAATCTCCATCCAGACATTCAGCCACTGACCACCACTCTCTGCATTCGATCCTGAAGCCAGTTCCTTGTCCATCAAATAGTCCACCCATCAAATCTTTATCTTTCCAGTTTAGAGAGAAGGATGTTGTGGAGGACTGTGTCAAAGGTCTTGCTGAAATCCAGACAGATGACATCAGTGTCTCTTCCCTTGTCCATTGATGCAGCTATGCCACCATAGAATGTCACCAGCTTGGTCAGGCAGAACTTGTCCTTGGTGAAGCCATACTGATTGTCCCATATCATTTCCCTCTCTTCCATGTACCTTAGCATAGCTTCCAGGAGGATCTGCTCCATGATCTTCCCCAGCACAGAGGTGAGACTGACAGGTCAGTAGTTCCCTGGGTCATCCTTTCTACCTCTCTTAAAAATGGGTGTGACATTGCCTTTTTTCCAGTCATGAGGGACTTCACCTGACTGCCATGACTTTTCTAATATCATTGAGAGTGGCTTGGTGACTACATCAGCCAATTCTCTCAGGACTCTGTGAATACATCCTTCTGCATCCTGTGGTAAGGATCCTCTGTATCTCACAAGTACAAGATAATGACTTTGTCCTTGCAGAGACTGTTCAGAACTACCATGGTGCCTTGAGCACTTCAGCAATTCAGATGGACTTTTCATGTACTGGAGTTTACTTCTAGCACAAATTTGGGCATCTTGACTCTTGAGAAGAACCACATGCTCTCTCATCGGTGCTAATAGTGCTTCTTTCTCTGCATGGTTCTGAATGCAGATTTATGTACTTATTTCTCTCTTCCCAAGCACTGCAAACAGCAGTTACAAGACTCAGGCATGAAGAGATTAGCAAGGCTATGGGGAAAAGGCAGAAGGCAAAGCACTTAATGTATGGGGGTGCAATGTGTGACAAGATTGTACTGTGGAGTGCAGTCTTCAAGGCAAGTACTTCAAGGCAAGGAGCATTGAGAGGGTTTGCAGGATGAGTGGGGTGCCAAGAGCAGAAGTGTTTTTTTCAATAGACATTGAATATTGATCTTAATACCATGTCAGGAACCATTCTAACAATTAATAAATGTTTGAGTTTGCTTGCTCAGAAGGATTTGCTTGAGGTCATTGAAGAAATCTTTGAGGTCTACAGTACTGATGTGGGATGGGCAACAGATACTTGGTGTAATTTACAAAGCAGTAGAAATGGAGTTCCCAAGAGACTTGCTTTACAAAGCCCCGTTCATTAGAAATGGAACAGAATATTTCTACTGGTCTTTTAGTAGAAAGAAATAATAGAAAAGATGAGTAGTGAGACATACTGATTTGTACTAGTTAGTCATGCTTTCAAATCATTATTAGAAACTGTAGTCTGAGCTATTGCTTTTTTTAAAAAAAAAATGTTGCTTTCATAGCAATTGCTTTATCTAACATTACTTCAGATCATCTTTTCCTATTTTTCATGTTCCTTTTTTGAAATATGTTTAAGCCATTAGTTTCCATTCTTGAGAGAAACGTGAGATATACTCTTAGTAACTAACAAAAACACTTTGGGAGGAGCAGTGGACAAAAACTACTGCAAAATATTTACATGAATAATTAATTTACAGAGTTTTAGTCAATATGTTTTGATCCAAAAGAAAGAGGTTTATTACCACAGAAAGAATTAGGATATTGAAGGTATCTTCTGCCCTTCTTCAGAGCAATTTTTCAAAATGGTCTGAGAATAAGGGTAAAGAAGGAAGTGTTTGTACGTGACTGTTTGAGAGAGAGAGAGAAATAGTCACATTTTTTTTGTCTTGATTCCTTCTTAACACCACTAATGCAATGTCTTTACCTTTATCTGCCATTAAACTTTGTCTCCAAAGATTTCAGTGCTTGAGAACAGACGGGTCAGCAACTCTTTGCTTTAGTGCTTAATACATACAAATTGAATCAAGAAACCTAGAAACCCAAATACCCAGTGAAAAAGTTTCAAAATAACAGCAGTTTCTTGTGCCCAAGATGACTTAGAGTGACACATCTTCATCAGAGACACTGACTCATAGCTTGAGTTGTGGCTGGGGGATTGTCTTATCTGTTAGCTGTATCAAGCTAAGAAAGATGGAGGTAGAACCCTCAATGTCTTATAAACTACCAAAATAAGTGCATCGTGGACAAAAAGTGGAGATGAAAAGTACTTACATCAATTTACACTCTTAGTTCATGTATTCTGGAAAAATGTCTGCATCTTGTAGCAAAGGTCTCAGGCAATTTTCATACTTTACAGTCTAACAGCTTTTGCTCTTTCAATGTAAAACATTTATTTTGACTCAATGTAGTAATAGTGTTGGGCTATTTTTTCCTTTTTTCCTTTTTTTCTGTCATCTATTTCTATTGTTTAAATGCTTTCAAAGGAAGTTTATTCCTATGACTATTTTGTTCACTTTTAGTTTTATAGTGAAAGATGGCATGGGTGATGCTACATTTTCCATGCATTCAGTGTTCTCTAGGGAGTCAGTCATTTCTAGCAATGGACTGCTCATACAGTTATGGGTAAGCACAGACATGCATAGAATCAGAATCCAACTGACTGGTACTAATAAGAAAAGAAATCAGAAGCAGAGAGTGCAACCATAGCTGCCTTCAGTGGAGAAGGTGGACAAAGTATGTGAGCTTCCACTAAACCCTGAGGTCAGCAATTTTTCTACTGTGGTTAGCCAGACTGCATTTTTCTTTCTTAAACAATAGAAAAATAGTACTCTTAGAGCTGCACTGCAAGACAAAAAAGGCTGCCAATGTGGTGAGAGCCCCAGCTCCCAGGAATCTCAAAACCAGGAGGTGACAGGATACCAGTGATACCTCTTGCAGTATCCCGCCTCCATGTGAGATTCCGCATCCAAGCTCAGGTGCTGTGGGTTGAAGGCGTTGGGTATTGCTCTCTCTCAGAGTCTCTGCAGTGTGCTGGGACTCCTCATTGACCTCTGTGTATCAGCTCTGCTGTGCACTCTGAAATCTGCCCATGAGCTGCCTGTGATACCATGCAGGTAGTAACTCCACAATTTATGATCCAAGTCAGACACAATTTTCTTAGCATATCTGGTCCATTTATAAGAATTTTCTCCTCTACCTCACAAACTCTCAAAGCAGAAGTTGTTGTCTATGAGGGGCTAAATCTTTCAGTTACAGCCCTCCAAAAAGCAATTAACCCTGAAAAAGATTTTGGATGAGGTTTGCAAACCATCATTTTTCCTCCCATAAAATTTGGGACATTAGTCACAAGAACATAGAGGGAAAAGACTTTAAGAAAGAAGTAGGAAAGAATCCCCTAGAAGTGGGTGGGATGGGAGTTGCTGTGATGTTGGCAGGAACATGAGGCCTCTATACAGGTGAAGTGATGAAAGAAAGAGTCTGAGAAAGTAAGTGAGGAAAACTCAGGCTCAAAGAAAGGTGCTTGGCTGTTTTCATAAGCAGACCTGGTGGGAATTACAGAAGAGAAAAGGCAAGTTTGATATTCTGAGAGAGGACTGGGGACTCATTGGCTGCCACTTTGATTTCCTTGTGAACATCAGAAACAAATGCGTCCACATAATGATGTCTGAAAATACTTTTCAAGAGGGTAAGGTTTAATTGCCCTTCCCACTACTTATTTTGAGCATCAGCTGCTGTTGCTGTTGCAGTAAAATGCCAGCCATCCCTTGGTTCCTATATAAATAAAAGGAGCAAAATGGGTTGGAGGTTTTACACTTTATTCTCCAGGAGTCCTCTGCTCTTTGACTACCATATTTTTTTAATGTTCTCCTCCTTTCCTGTTTTCTTCTGTTGTTTCTTCTCTTTCCACAGAAAAAATCATCACACTTCTAAATGTATAAAATTCTCCACACATGCTGCTTTAAAGTCTCCTGCTGTATGAAGTTGCACTTTTTACAGTAGTGACTGACAGGTGTCTGCTTTGTCAGGTGTGGACCTTGCACAGTCAAAAGACAAGTTGTCAACTGCTAGTGGCAGACACACTAAAAAGCAGAAGACCAAAACCTCCAGAATATTGCAAAGGATAGATATCCTCAGGCTATTTTTTGTGTTGGAGTAGCAAGTTTCAGCTCTGAGGGAGTGAATGCCTCTTTCCCTGAGTGATTCACAGATTGATCTTCACTATACAGTACTCCATCTCCTGGCATTTCACCATCTAAACTCTTGTCTTCAGTGATGTTATTTTGTATATGTGTGTACGCATACCTATGTGTATATAGATGTACTTGTAGGCATGTTTTGTGAATAACTGCTCTCCTGTCAAGTCTTGTAAAGAAAAAGAAATGTGTTACTGTAGCTACTATAATAAAAATTGTGACACACACCAAATGTTTTAGACATTGAAGTGTTAATACCAGAGTATTTCTTTGCTGTTGCAACTTGGTGTCTGCCTTCCTCCTCTCACAGCTGACCAGTACTGGTAACTGACAGTCAGGAAGAAAACAAGTACCTCTCTGCATGTGTGTTCTGTTCCCCCAGGGCTAAAAATAGTTTTACACAAGAGAAAACTTACGGCAGGAGAGGCTGATTCTGATAATCATTTTACAGTTCAGAAGTCAGGAGACTGGAAGTACTGAAAGTAGAGGAATTTTTTTCAGTAGATCTGAGAAGAAGAGTCAGAATGGTTGATACAAGTCAAATTAATTTTAGATTGGACTTTCAGAAAAAGATGTCTGAGTAGTGAAGTCCATGAGAATATGAAACAGCTGTGTTTTGTGAGTTGTGGAGCTAATGCCGTTTGAAAAGTAACTGGACAAAGAGCTCAAGTATGTACTCTAGAAAACAATCATTTGGCACTGGGATGGAGTAAATGACTTAATAACATGTCTTTCTCCTTGTCTAATTTCTGTGGTTCCATGATTGATTAACATTCTTCTGCCTGCTAGTCTTACATTCACTGTTCTAAAATTCTCTGGCATAAATTAATCAAGGTCTGACTTGAGTGTAATTAAGAGTGTGCAAGTAAAGGCAGTGATGTGGCAGCAACTGGCCCTGAAATGTGAAAATGAAGATTTAAGATGAGGAGATGAAGCAAGGTTTTATAAGGAACTATTGTCAAGTTCTTCCTCCCTGCAGCATAGTCAAAGCAGTGGCTACTCTGTATCTTAAGTTTTTTAAATTTTATCTTTAAGTCCTAAATCCATGTTCCTACAAACATCCAGACACAGATGAAACTTGGCTCCCTTGAGGAGATTCATTGACCTGATAGGGACTACTCCTGTGTAATGGTATACCCTCTATGTCGTAAAGCTGGAAGACCCTGTACAGACATTAACTGTCCTGCTACAAATCACAGATATGTGCCCAGTGAGTCATTGGCACAGTGTGGCATAGAGCTTGGGTCTAGTAAATCAACTTTTCCCGGTCGGTTTAGTCACTCCACGCTTTCAGAAAGTCTTTGTGCCTGCCAATTACAATTGGGGCCTGTCCTTGACAGGGAACAGAATAGTTTTGCAATCAGGGTACTGTTGATGAGCAACTGCCATTGATATCATGACAGTTGAATAATAACACTAAGACAAAACAAGATTTTTTCTCACACTTTGTAAGCATGAACCTTACCTTTTGGAAGCCAGAATAATGAAATATATTGTTACAGTCACCTACTGCCCTTAGCAGAAGCATGTCAAAAATGACAGTGCTCATCCTACCAGACTTCCTTTGAAAACAGGTTACACAACAGTGCTAATAACAGTCATAATGACAATAACAACACAATTTTCTTTGTGCAATAATAACCGTTAAAAATGTCTTAAGAATTTTCTGCCATGTCAGAACTCTTTGAGTCAGCATGAAGAACAAAGGCAGCTCTTCTGCGGAAGTCTCTGGAGGAAAACAAATAAAAATCTGCAAGTGCCACAGCTATCAGTGCTGCTCTTTTTTGTTCTATTTAATGACAAGTTTTAACCCTAAGAATGAAGGAAACAGGAGAAGGTGGGGAAACATCTACTTTCCAGTTTATCTTGACCTAAATTACTTTTTAATTGGATGATTCAAAATGAACTTTTACAAAATAGGACACTCCTTGGAAAGTCCCACTTTTAACCATTTTCCCATGGTAAGACTAAAATATTTTTTATTGTGCTTTCCCTTCAACTGCCCTAACTGCCCAATGAAAGGCTGAGATAATTAGATTCATTGTTTTACCCTATTTATAAATTTTCACAGGAAACAAGTACTGTCAGAAATAATGAATGCTTCATATTTGCAAATCCATTGTTGGTCCCTTCCCTCCCCACCCTTTTTTCACTACAGAAGATAGCATTTCCCTTGTTTGTACATACAACTGGCTTTTCTTTCATAAATTTTTTCCAAGTCTATAGCAGGCACATGTTCCAATACAGCAATATCAACTAAGGTTTTTTTTTATTGTAATAATTTTTTCTTACATTGTCAAAAGCTTGGTTTAGATATTGTTACAGTAGGATGGGAAGTGCTTTTGCCAGTATAAGTTATTCCACTCAGGAACCAGGTACCAGCAAAATTACTCTTTCTTTTCTTTTCTGTTTGGCCTGTAGAAGCTGCACCCACACAAGGAGGGCTTGCCAGGATGGTTATATCGGTAAACTTTTCCTCATGTTGACCTGGTCTCCAAAACAGCATTGCATAAATAATAGAGACAGGTGGGAGCAATCTTAAGTGAATGACAAAAAATGTAGCTGAGTTCATTCTAATGTCAGAAGCAATGTGGTGGTGTGGTTCTGTCAAGGGTCAGCTATTTTTGGCTGGGTGGAGGAAACTGCAGAAGGAGATGACACACCTCAGCATCACTTAAATTCTGCCTTCAGAAATAACTTTACAGTTAAAGTTGCTTTGAAAAAGAGTAGGGCTAGATTATGGCTTAAGTCCAGTTCCCAGGTGGTCAGGACCAGAAGATAGAAGAGAAGAAACAAAAGGAGAAGCTCTCATGGGAGAAGCTGAAGAAGAGGGAGATGTGGAGAGTCCTTTTTAGTCAATCCAGAGAAGAAAAGGAGATATGTGTGGGATGTTGGCAGAGATAAGCTGGAGCTTAGGTGGGCTAGGCTAGTATGAACACGACTCTTTGAACACACATTTCTGTACTGGCTCTCAGCGTACCTTGGATGCAAATCAAGGCATTGGCTATAATTTAAAAGCCATGCCTGGCTCAGTTCCTGGTGGTCTTCAGCACTGCCTCATTCTTTCTGGCTGTCTTTCACTGCAGCTTCACTGCTGCTCTGAAAGGCTGGAATCCAGCAAAGAATGTGCTCTTCGTGGAAGAGATCTTTTTGTCTGGGATTTACTAGTTTATGTTGTGTAACAGCATCCAAACAAGACCAATCTTGGGGTTTTTTGGGTTTATTTTTATGTCCTAGTATGTTTTCATTTTTGTTTATGTTTTATTAATGTGTATTGGCCACAGGAGTTAATTTTCAAGGAATATATCTGGCATAGCCAAGAATGATCTCTACTCTGAATCAATTTATTTGAACATCAATTTTTAACAAATGCTCCTCTGAGCAATTGTAAGGCACCCGGATATTGTGATGAATGTCACATTTTCACCAAACAGAATAGCACCTGTGGTGTACATATCAGTTAACCTGAGAATCTATTGATGATACGTTGTGACATTTGTAAATTTATTTATTTCTGTATATAAATAGAGGATGTTGTAAATATTTAGATATAGTGTCTCTGTGCATGAAAGCATTGGAAGCACAGTATGTAAGTATATAAATAGCCTTATATAATACAAAATTGAGACCATTCATTAATGTTTTTGACTTTCACACAAACTAAAACAATGGACTTACCCAAGTACTGTTCAGAGGTCTTTCTCACTTCCATGACTTTCTGGATTTATAAGTACTTAAATTGTACTGATGGTCAATGAAAAGCTATACAGAGAATACAGTGTGCTTGTGTACCATGCCTAAGATTTATATGAACAGTTATTACTATAGCAATGGAAATTCATCCAGAATGAGACTTTGCTATCACTGTCTAGTCCCTGAAAAACATCTTTTGCAGTGTTTTCCTGCTGCACCCTGTTGGGCTCATTTTACAATCTGACAATGGCACTATGGATTGCTTAATCATTTCTTTTTTCAAAGAAAAGCCAGGAGTTGTCTTCCTACCAGAACAGTGTTTCTTTTGTCAGTAGAGGGTTAATGAATAATGATTTTTTTCAAGGTCAGATTGGCAAGTCAAACTTATAAAAAATCACCTCATGCTTCAGCAGTGATAAAACAAGAACTGCAATTCAAGAGTTTTGCTCCTTTCACTTAAAACTGCTTGATTAAAAATAATAATGACAGAGCACTCTGACATGCATCACAGGTTTGAAAACTAATTCATACTCTTCCATGCTTTTGCATTAGGTGCTGACTTCATCCACAGAATAGTATAGGGTACAAAAGTCCCGCTGCAAGAAATGATAAACTTCTATTCAATATCGGGATCAGTTTAGGTGTTTTAACAGAAGGTTGGTATAATAGAAAAAGATTTTATCTTGTTATATTATTTCCTTCCTATTTTCTTGCTGTTTGCTCTCAGTAATTGGAATTGCTGTATCTTTTTAACTCCTTATAGTTGCTACTGAACTTAGAGGCGACTCTTGGTTCAAAACCAAAACTGGTCAGTTAGACGATAAGGGTTACAATAGCACTTACTTATGGCTTTTGTAGACACTTTTGCTATTACAATCAGCAACGCCCTTGAAAGGTTTTCTACATGGTGCATGAAAGTTATATTGCGTTCTGCAAAAATCTAGATTTTTTCCACAACACAAGCATGCTTGAAATGATATATATCTCATTACTACTTCAGATTATGCTTAACGGTAAATTTAATTTTTGTAGATTTTCACAGAGCATCAGAAATGCATTTTTACACTTATAGGACCATCCTTCATTACAGAATTCTTGTGCCAAACTGCCTCAGCACAACAACAAGTGAACAGCAACAAGGACTCCTGTATCAGCTCTGTTAATAATCTGGGAATCCAAACGAGAAATCCACTTCTAGATTTGTACTGATTTATTTTTGGTCGCTGGGAATCAGTGTTTTTTGTTTTGCTAAATTGCCTTTTTTTTAAAGCCACATTCACCCTTGTGTATGTGACAATTCACGTAGTCATTTGACGATATCTTGACAGAGTTTAAAATCCAGAAATAACCTCATAGTTAAGCAATCAACAATCCTAAAGGAATGTGGAAATATCCCATCAATTTCAAAGGTTTTTGAATTGTGTTGTAGGAAAACAGTGGGGACATTTTTTTGATATATAAATGAATTTACATTAGAAAAGCTAAGTTAGAAATATATAAAGCAGCCTCAGAACCCTTCCTTATGTTATCATCCAGCGTCAAAAATACTTTGTCTCCAGAATATTCATACTAAAGCACCTCCATCACTCTTGTTTGTTACACTGTGAATAGGAAAAAGAATCTGTATTTTCGGAAGCAAGGACTCAAAGTATGATATACTTTAAATAGCATTCTTCAAACCATAATTTTACCCTGGTAGTTAATGGAGACTCATAACTTTCCCTTCTTTTCTCTATTGTAAAGCTACTGATATAGATAAATCATATGCATATTTGAAACACATCAAATGATTTTGTCTCATTGTACTCTATGTACAATATATTAAGATGCAACTGATGGCATGTCTTTGCGTAGTTTGGGGTAAATCTGTTCATCTGCTGTCTAGCTAAGTTTAGATTACAATAAGGATTTGAGAGTACAAGATGCTATGTATAGCAAGAGATAAATGCTTGAGAATGGTAACTAAATCCTGCATTTTGGAATTATCACTGTGACCAACTGCCCATGAAATGCTTTTCATTTTAATGTATAGTATGTCTGTACATAATTCTAGATCTGTATTTATATCTGCAGCCATATGCTGCTAGATTTCCATCTCCTGTTCAGACAAATTACTCAAGCTGCAGTTGCCAAAGCAAACAGAGCCCTTTATTTTGTTTCAAAAGCATCAAACACATAACACATGACGTACTTCATTCTTTCTTATGTGATAACTTTTAAACAAGCTACTAATATGTATGATGTGTAGATGAGCAACAAAGTTAAAAACAGGGGGAGAAGTCAAAGAGTAGTGTATTTGTTATCAGCTATTAATCGGAGCAGCCATCTGGAGAGTTCTTCTCAGCGAGAGCAGGAGACACACGTGTATGTCCTATCCTACGTCACCATTTTTTCCTGCACCCCAGGTTACTCAGAAAGGCATCATTGCTCACCTTCTGTTGGCTGATGGCAGAGTCTGCTAGAAAGTTTTCTCTAAATCAGAGGTTCATGTCTTGCAGTCCAAGGATTGCTGGGAACAGGTTAGGTTTGTTTTTTTTTTTAATTCATTTTGCTGCTGTCTGCTCACTGGAGTGGAAATCCAGAGTATAGGCCTAACTCTTGAGGAAGAATTTATCCATTTAATCAGGAGTTCAGAGATTAATTGCTAAGCAGGGAATAGCAATAGGCTCATTGATAATACTGTCAATATATCATTAGACAAAGCTCCAGAAAGATGTATGCCATACATACATGACCCCAACCCCCAAAACTGCG
>WBMW01003904.1:0-22435 GCA_013396635.1 Penelope pileata
TTTTTTTTTTTTTTGTTAAACATTCCCAGCAAATTGACAAAAATAAGTACCCACACCACTGAAAAGGCTTTCCTTCAGGAGCCACAAAGTCATTTCACATCTCTTTAAAACTGAAAAGCTTTCTGCAGTGCCACTTTCACCACCTCTACTTTGCCCACTCCTTCAAGGGATCCTCCCTGTTTCCCTGCTCCAGATAAGGGTCCTCCTTGAACAGCTGTTCTGGTCTGGCACCAGGAGAGGAAAATTCACTCCCTTCTTCTTGTCTTCCCCCTTCCCCACCAGCAGTGCCAGGGGCAGGGGGAGAGGAGAGGAGAAGCAGCCCTCCACCGTGGGGCTTCACACGCCTGCCTCCAGCCTGAGATAAGCCTCAAAGAAGGGCACCTTGACAAAAGCAGAGCAGCAGGGGCTGGGGGCAGCTGCCGCTTGTCCGAAGGGCTGGGCAATGTTGTCCCTGCTCAGGAGATGGTGGTGTTTTTGTGGAGGTTCAGCTGGCACCACCTATGGCCACGGGCAGCTCAGATGTGCACACACTTGATCTATACGTGCTGTTTGCAATTCTGCAGAGCACAAAACCCAGGAAAAATGGGCAAATGGAGAGAATTAAGACTGACTCCCCAGCTGACTTCACAAGAGTATTCTTAACACTGTGTTTCTGCTCCCAGGTCTTCCAAATTTAACTACACACAAGGCATGCTCCATCACACTGACACCTGACATATGGGCCTAGCAAACAGACTCAGACTCTCCAGAGCAAAGGCTCCCTGCACAGCAGTGCTGATTTACTGTGCTGCAAGTCTCTCTTCTTAGCTGACAGTGGAAGGGGTGTTGTCAGTGTATTCATGCCACAAAAGCAAATTAAAAAAAAAAAAGGATATTGACAAGGAGAATCTGACCTTTCTGACTCTAAGTGTCCAGCTTATGAGTACTGAGCACGCTGGATGGTTCTGCTTCTAAATGCTCCCAAAGGCAGCCATTAAATATTGCACAATAAATGCAGTGTAGACTCGCTGCCACATAGTGGAAGTTTTGGCTGAGATTTGGAGATCCTACAGACGGTTACAGCAGAGGAGTGAGCTCTCCCCATCCTGCAGAGAAATACTTCCATTAAGCAAAATTATAGGGCCACCGTTGACAAATACAGCCAAACTGCTCAAGCAGCAGAGAGGTGCCCTCGAGAGTAACATCACCTTCTGAGGAACTTGTACCCATAAGACTTGCTATCAGTGGGGCTAAAAGGCTTCTGTGTCCTTGGCCACCTCCTCCGAGCCCAGTCATGCATGGAGATGTAGCACTGAGCAGTCTGTTCTGTGACACTCACGGGGTTGATCCTATTTCTTCCTGAACTGAGTGGTTTCTCAGAACTGCCAGAGCCTTGCAGGACCCCTGGGCACAGGGCTGAAGGGGCCACAGCATCATTGAACCCAGCCCCTTCTTCCTGAAGCTCTGCCACGGGAACACGGGAAAAGCTGCAAACCCAGGCTGTACACGAGCAAGATGGTTTGTTCCCTGCACTCGGTGCAGTGCTCTGATGGTTAGCTGGCTCTGCTGCGTTTTTAGGAAGTTCTATATCACACTTACACTCTTTACAGCCCTACCTGCAAAGTGCTTCAAAAGATTCTCTATTAAGACTGCCACGGTAAACCTGCTGACTCCATAGCACAAATTCAAAGTAATTCCAGGCCAAACCTTTAATCAAAGGGACCCCGCTAAGCTTCTTCTCACCCTTATTAAAGAGATTTACAAAACCGTGAAGGAGGTTGGAGAGTTAATGGCGTGCCATTTAAAAAGGCTCCATTAAAATTTGGGTATTTTTATCTTTTAGAAAAACAGCATTTGCAGATTGTAACTCTAAGGAGACAATTATAAGAGCATTCTGAGAGTCTTTTCACTTGATCTATAAGGAGTAGAAATGGTACAGCCGAGTATAGGAAAGAAAATACACTGCCTAAGCCTTTTTCTTGAATAGGATCCTAACTAGCCGTGGTGCAGCTGCAGCGAAGTGTCTGACGCTCCCGTGATTTATTATTGTGAGAGCCACATCATCTGCCAAAGCGTGCTGGTAAGAAATTAAATGGTTTCCAAAGAAAACATTAGAATAAGACTGATTTTAGATTTGCATTTTTACCCTGATTAGTGTCTGTGGAGTTCCTTTGAAAACTTTTGTATGAAACACAAATACAAAATTATTGCCAAATGCAGTTTGAATTTGGGAAGGCTTCAGGAAGGAAGCCCAGTTACACACAGAAAGAAATGAGGATGCTGTTTACGGGAGTGAGAATGCAGGAGAGCACTGAAAGAGAAAGGAAGTGGCAAAATTCCAGCACGCTGTGCCTTGGACCAAATTGCTTTCTGTCTAACATGATGAGTTGCTCACAGACGTGAGTTATTCCACTGACCTCTTGGTTTGACCTTGGACACTAAGCTTCAAATCAAATGTAAGTAACAAATTAAGGGCTTGATCCTGTACTCCAACTTCCCTTTCACTTCAAATTAAGGAGGGGGAATGGTGTTGGCACCTGTATTAATATTGGTACAGTGGCATTCCTGGACAGAGCAAACTCCTACAATTAGCCTCGCTACTGCCGACAGACAGTTCGGGATCATGGAAGCTGCAATGGCAATGTCACATGTAATAGTCCAAACAGATTGGCAAGCTGTAACAGGGGGTGTTCTTTCATGAATGCCCAGAAGTTTAATATTACAGGCCAAGCAACCCCCTTCTTCAGTACCAGCTTGAATCATGGTGCATGAAATCCTAAAATATTTGCAGTACCAAAGGACTAACATCTTTTTGGCCTGAAGAGATGACTTGATGTTTGGATGCGTCAGTTTGTTGCTGCTGGCAAACTACTGCTGTCCCAATAGCACGGCACCATGTGGTATAATTGCTAGCTTTAGTTCTCCAGGATAGGAATCATAAAGCACAAACAGCTGCCATTAGACACTGGGAACAAAGCAGCTTTGGTAGTTAACATCACTGAGCAAAAATCTGCCTCGATTTCTCGAGTTTATGTGGTCTTCAGAGGGGATGTAAAAAGTCCCAGGGAATAATCAGACAAAGGTACATCTGGAAACACACAACTAATCATGAAAAGTGGATTGGATCTCATCTTACCCCTTTTACCTGGATTCTTCCTAGAGAAATCTTGCAGAGATTCTACAAGGGATTATCCCTGGTTTCAAATTTGCAATAGCAGCTGTAACCAATAGCTCCTCACCATAAAACAAGACTACCATCATCCCCTCCCGAGAAGCCTGAGCTACATCCCAATCCCTTGGCCCTGTAAAGGGCGAGCCTCCAACACCTCAGTCTCCTACCTGCTTCCTTTTCTCATCCCACAGCCAAAACAAGCACTTCACCTCAACTGCAGCACACTTCCTTGGGCAGACAGGATCCCATCACGATGAAGCCCGTCAGATTTATTTTAGATCTACAGAATATCAGGATCTGACCACCAAGAGTCCTTCCAGGTGTATGGCATAGTTCTCTTCCTACACTTTGCTTCTACAGTCCCATTCCAGTTACCACATTCCTAAGCCTTCTGCTCATACAGCAAAGCCAGGTGACGCAAACTGCAGTGAAAATGTTTCTGTTTGATCGATGTTCAAGAGATGCTGTTGACAGTGTATTTTAACTGCTTAGAAACAATAACTGAAACTGATTCAGCACTCAGAATCCTCCAACTTTGTTCTGATCAGGAAAAATTGTGTTCAGCTATGAGATAGCTGTATCATTAAAATTCTATTTCAGAGAACCGCTGTTAAATGATAATTTTGCTCTTCATATTAGGAGAGAGGATTAATAATTGAATCCAAAGGCCTAGTTATATATTTTGGTAGATTTGTTTCCTAATAGGAAGAATGACTCGAGCAGAAATCCATTAAAATTTTTAGTATTCCCATGCTAGTCTGATTCTAAGCTTTTCCATTAAGTAGCAAAGTCTTAATGGCATTAAACCACTTAAACAGCAAAACCAGCACATAATTATCACTTTTAATTCAATCTTTTAAAGTGCGAATAGATACTGTACATCAATGACAACTCACACTCCTAAACACATTCTTCTATTCCTTCCCAGCAGCCTCAAAGCCTCTTGTCCTGAGATCACTGGCCGTAATTTGTTCTTATGAAAAATTTCTCAGAATAATGGGATAACGAAATTAAGCCCTGATGAAAGAAGGCGTAACAAGCAGCAGCTGCATTATTCTTACCTTAATACGGGTGTTTAGATACGAGTGGGATAGGAGAGCACCACCATCCAGAACACATCAATGACCTAAACTATGCAGCACACAGCATCCCCTCCCCTGCCCGCCACCTACCCCTCTTGCCCTGGGGGTTGGACAAGTGACATCCCAGCAGCAGCGTGTCCCCCAGCCCCAGGGCCAGGCACACAGCCTTCCTACACATCTCTTCTCGTCTAAACCACAGATTCACAGGTGCAGAACAGGGCTCTGAGATGCTGCTCTAACATTAATAATTCCACTTTGCTGCAGACACATTTGCTTGGCCTCTGCACATACAGCTCGGGAGCCTCCTGCTTCACCACCAGCACAGCAAAACAAATGTCTGCTCAGAGGTTCTGCTATTTCAGAACCTGACTTTCCCTGTCCAAAGGAAGGGATGTTAGCATTTAGTTCAAGAAAGCATCTCATGGAAGCTCTTGTCCTTCAGGCCTGCCAAAAGCTCTGCTGCCTCCACCTCCCTCCTCTCCCCTTAACACGACAACAACAACAGAGCCCCACAGATCTCTCCATCTAGCAGCAATAACTGCTTACTATTTGCCAATAAATACTACACCAGTGGCATTTGTGCATCTCCAGGCTGCAGGCAACCACACTGAGGCAAGGCCCACGGGTTTTGCAGGGAGCAAAACCCCCATAAGCCATGACACAGCCCCAGCACCGTGCCCAGGCACGAGGAGCTGTCTGTAGTCACACCATGGCAGTGCCCAAAGAGCAGCATTCCTGTTCTGGAACGTCTGTGTGCCACGGGGCTGTCTGTCACTGCTGCTCGCAATGGTGCTCTTACCCTGAACACTTCTGCTGAGACCATACCTTCCAAATGCTGAGAGCTCAGACTGGCAAAAGCAAGCTCCTTAAAGATGCAGAAAATAAATTCTTCATTGCTTCATGCATTCGGTTTTAAAATATTACTAAGAACCCATTATTTCTGATAGAATTCTATTTTCATCTCTATGTTTTTCTTTGGAAGCTTGAAAAATAAGATTTCTCTGTCTCTGGCTTCCCCCCTGCCATCCTTTCTGTTTCTATTTGATCAATAATGATTCCTTTTTCCCTGTCCTTCTAAGAGAGATGACATTAAATGGCTAGTTCACATTCTCTGTCCATCGCATTTGCACATCTGAGCCATCCACAATGATGTCAGCTCAGCTCTGGGCATTGTCTCTGTTAGTTTAATTCCAGCAGAATTGCTGCAGCTAGCAGGACGTTACCATTCAGTTGATTGATTTGGCATAGACAGAGAATAAGATGTTTTTTTCCATTCAGCTACACATATTAAAAACAAGAAACTATATAGCAGCCCAGAACTAGCGAGTTTCTTTTGACTCTTTTGCTTCTTTTATATCTTCCTGTGCTTGAGGGCATCATTTAAATAATGGCTATTTCAATGTCAAGACCTTCCTCAACAGTACTGATGGATAAAAGAGGAGAGGAAAGTGATTTAAAACTATTGTTTAACACAGTTAATCAATGTGAACGATTTCAAGGCTAAAAAAGCCCCCTGTGCATTATCTCCTATATAACACAGCCATAAGATGTCATCCAGTAATCTGTCCAAAATCTGGAGAGAACACTTATTCAGAGGTAAATACCTGGGATTTGAAATTAGTATTAAAAATAAAAAGCAAGCCTCTTGTTTGCTTTACAGCTTTCTTCCTTTGCCCAGAGCCTGTCCCTGGGACACGGTCATGGTGCCACACATGGCCATGCACTCTTGCGGAAGATTTAACTGACCTGCAGAGCCCGTCTCCTTCCTTCCTCCCACCTGTCTGACCACACACTGCCAAGCCCTGGTCTCACCACCTGGAGGTGCACAAAGTTCAGAGGTTTTCCTGCTCTCTGGGGCTGTCAGGGGCTCACTGAGGGCTGCCTCGTAGCAGCCAGGCTCTGTTACCACTTCACTCTTCAGCTCATCCTGCACAGATTACAGATCCTGAGTGTGAAAGTAAACTGAAGCAGAGGATGTAGCACAAAATTTTCAGAAAACGGGGCTAGAGTTTGGCTCCAAAATCTGTACTTCTCCAAAGTGACTGCTGAGCTGAGCCACTCCATGTGAAGTCATGAAGAAACCTGGCTTTTCCTACCTGCTAATTAGGACTATCATCTCATTACTTTGAGACTTTAGAACTGGGATTCCCAAACCTTTTCCAACAATAGGATCAAAGACACAGAAGGATGTTTGTTCAGCACTTTACCGGCTGAACAACCATCTCAGACAGCCTGGACTGGCACTACTCACTTTTTTCCAGTTTAAAAGTTTAACTTTTTAAGTTTCCCAGGACTTTCAGCACATTTTTAGCCCAATTGCAATGCCTCTTATTTCTCAAAAAGTCATCCCATTGGAAGGGAACTTACTTGGCCCTTGAGAGCAGCAGAAAATCTTAGGCTTTTCCTTTCCTGCTGTGCACTGAACCAGAGCCATATCTTGCCACTTTCTTCAAAAACACCAGCTCATTAAATCCATTATCAAAACAATTCATTTCTTGCTAGGGCTGACTCACCTGGAAGCATTGGAACAAGGCAGGTCTCACTTCTGAGGACAGATTGCCATCTTCACTCTGGAGGTCCTTGCCCTCCCCACGTTATTTTAGACTTAAAGTTCAGATCAGGAGCAGAGACAGGAGTTAAATTAGAATAATAATAAAAGGAAAAATCCCAAGCCAAAACTCTAAACTCCCCCTTAGCAAGAACAGCATGCATTGGGAAAATCCATGATTTAGCCAGCGTTAGATCCTAGAATAAATGAAGGAGGAAACAATGAGTCCTGCAGGGTATCAGCCACTGCGGTCTATTCCTAATGAACACCTGCCCCCCAGAGGGCCCTGCGCATCGGCACTTCCCGGCTCCCAAGCACCACCATCTCAGCAGCTCGGCACAGCTACACCGTCATCCTCCATCCCACCCTTCCCTCTGTAAAGCATGAACGCCTCATTTCTGCTTTCCGTGGATTTATCCTTTGAGGGAAACACACAATCAGGGCAGCCACGCAGCTTTCTGGGAAACAAAACAACAAATGTAATGCAAGGTCTTCTGCAGAAGGACATGCACTGATACGTGCACAACCAGACTTGCATTCACTGCTCAGGAACCAGCCCCATCTCACTGGTCTTGGGATTATTCAAGCACCTTTGCAAGTGGTTGCAACTTGAGAGCAATTCAAAGCAGCCTCTGACAGCTTCCATACCATAAAAGCATCTGCTCCAAAGCTATAGCCCTTCGTTGCCAACTTTCCAACTCTGCATACCATAGGCTGTCATGTCCTAATTACAGGCCAAGTTCTGCAGCCCTTAACTGGACAAACATTAATTACAGGACGTGTCAGACAAGTAAACCCCTTTCTGAACACATAAAGCTCTGTGACAAGCCATTTATCTCAAGGATGAAGGGATAAGATTCCAACCTTCTCCCTCTTTCCATAAGGGATTTTGGTGCAGACCTGCCAAGGAAACCCTCCCTATCTCCTGAGCAACCCCCAGCTCAGTCACTTTGTTTTCCCACTCCAATCTCATGGATTGCCTTCAGGCTGGAGGCTCTTGGCAGATGAAGCCCAGCGATGCCAGCTACAGGAGCACACTTGCAGACAAGCCCCTTCTCCTTTCCCTTCACCTCCTCTGGCACCTGCTGAGGTAACCAGGGTGCTGGTGCGGCTCCCTGCCATGTGTCAGTTCCCTCGGACCGCTTGCCTCCGGTTTTACATCCCCCCCAAGTTTATACTCTCATTTGCATGAGGAGAGGTTTCTGTCACACCAGGAGTGCCAGCTTCAGGTTTCTCTCTGATGTCTGAACAAACATAGTTAACCAAATGAATGTCCACAGAGTTTTCTGTTAGGCATCCATCTCTTCCTGCCAAATTTCTAGGACACCTCTTGTCAGTCCTTCAACCACCTTGATGAATTTCTTCTGTGTGAATACAAGGATATGGGCAAGATCTGAAGGCAAACAGATGCAGGGATCACATCTGCTGCTAAACACTATATCCCCTTATCTACCAAAAGGGGGGAAAAAATCATAGCCAGAGTATTTTAAGCAAACACCAATCCCTGAATCATGAGAGGAAGGAAAGAAAAACACAATGCAGCACATTACCAAGTGCAACCTTCTACCTACGACGTTGCTGTTCTCCACCACCAGCAGAGCTGTTGCTGCCAGTAAGAGGAGCCATGAGACCACAGCCAAACCCAGGCTGCAGTTCTACGAGCACACACACAGCTTTCATAACACACTTGGAGGCGAGGCTTTGCATCAGTTGCTTTTGCTTATGTTCCTTCAACTTGCCACATCTGTTCAATACTTTTGCAGAAAAGGATCGAGGACAGCAACAGTACTTCAGCTTCCCAGGCAGTGTGCGTCCTGTGCACTTTTCATGGGATCTGCCCCAATTTTCTAACTGCTCCGACATCACACAGGCTAGAGGCCAATTACCTTGAAATAATGCTTCTGTTGTGTCAACTGCTCCACTCAGCTTGGTGCCATCAGCAAATCTGCCGAGGGTACACTCAATCCCACTGTCCATGTCACTGCTACAGATGTTGAAGAGCACCAGTCCCAGGACAGACCCCTGGGGGACACCACTTATCACCAGCCTCCACCTGGACATGGGGCTGTTGAGCATAACCCTCTGCCTGCGACCACCCAACTAATTCCTTACCCAGATAAGACCAATAACCTGTTGTTGCCCCAGAACTCTGTTGGCCTGGAGTTTGCAAACAGCACATCCAGCCCAGCTGCCTCTTCCTGTTTGTGCTCTGTCTGTCCTGTCGCACCCACCCATACCTGCAAGGGATTGTCATGTAAAACCAGCAGCCAGGTCAGCCCGTAGTCTATTTAGCACAGGTTTAATGCCACTCCTACATCCACAGAGCAATCCACAAGTTAAGAAGGACGAGCTGTATTTAGTTTATTTGATTGACGGCAGAATACCAACAGAGTGGTGATGAGCTGGAGCTGTTCATTGCAATGCACGGTTTGCCATCAGCATTCTTTTATTTTCAATGATGTCCTTCAGCCATTTTTCTCTAAATCGACAGTACTCTGGTCTGGAAGAGAGAGTAAAAAGAGTAAATGGCAAGAACAATGCCCATCTGCTGAAAAAATGAATGCTAGACGTACGTACAGCTGTTACAGACTCATTGTGCAGAATGCAGATATTCACAATGCAGCTGCTCGTGCTTGTGGTGGAGTGAAGCTAACAATAGGCATGGTCATTTGGTTTTGCTTAATGAAATTCTGACATTTTCCTCCACCTCTCTGTTGTTAGTGTGCATGTCTTATTTACATCAGGCTTCCTGCCTGTTTTGGCATGGGACAGCTCACTAGAAGCTTCCCAGCCAGGGCAGTGATGGAACAGTAACTGTGTACCTGTGCTTCAGCCTATTGCCCTCCAGAGTGAAGAACACCTCCACAGGTAACGTCTGCAAGAGAGCAGAGACACAGTGAAGTGCACATATTGAGCTACAGGACCAGAAAAACCAAGCATTTCGATCAGGTGAGAGCTACCAGCTACTTCTTTAAAAATAACTGTGTACCTGTGCAACATCTCTGACATGGATTAGCGTAGTTAATTTTGGTTTCAAGCCTCTGAGTCTTCTCTTGTGAAGGGAATGACTCATAAATTCCCATTTTAAAGTTGTGCTAGGATAAGATTTGTGACCAGTGGCTGCGATCTGTGGGTTGCTGCTTGGGGATCCACAGCCACTAGGTAGAAAAGCTGAGGTACACTATGACTGTGCTTCACTTCTGCAGGGGATAAACAAAAGCCTGCATGTTTTGTTGGGTTTCTTTTTGGTCTTGAGTCACAAAATACCATTGTAGAGGTGAATATTGAACTGTGGATGTGTAGATAGTATGATTAATTAAAGAATGTCAGCAGCAAGTGCAGTGGAAACAAAGCAAGAAGTAAAAAGGAGGAAATATCTTTTGAATATCATGCCTTCAATTAGCGTCCTTGAGCCTTCGCCAGAAGGTAACGTTGTGTGCTCAGTAATGGAGGCAGAAACATGATATATGACCTCGATGAGAAAATCGGTCCCTTTGTGGTGCAGGAATGAGCTTTAACTCAGAAGGTGTGCTGTCAGAGGCTAGATCTATTTAATTAGAACTATTTAATTACAGCTTTCCCTCATTCAAGGGAAGCAAAACGGGTGTTTGACTGCTATGCCCTAAAGCGTTGCTGTGTGCTACTTCTCAATACTTACAGCAGGTTTGATTTTGGAGACGTCTATGGCAAAATAGACACTTGCTGTTGCATATGGGATGGGTTGTCTCCTTGTTGGGATGCTCCAGATAACTCTGTATTGGTACCTCTGGATGTACTCAAGATCTTCCTCTTGGAGAAATTCCAACCAGTGTTTCCAGCTCTCATGAAGCTCCCATGTCTGCCGAACAAACACATGGCACTGAGGTTACCTCTGGCCAGCAGAGACCTGACTGGGTGTGCTAAAAGGAACTGAGATGCTTTTATTTCATTTCTCGCACTATTCAACGGCAAGAGAGCACGATCTAACTGAGGGGGTGGAACTGTCACTCACAGAAATGTAGTCTTCAATCTCCTGCTGTCCTCTTTCCACTGTGAAGTTCTCACAGGTGGTCCACTGAAAACTTCTGACACATTCAGCTTCTGAAATGGACAAAATCACAGAGCCACAGGACCATAAAGGTTGGAAAAGATCTCCGAGATCATCTAGTCCAACCGCCCACCTTCCACTGAAATTGCCCACTAAACCATGTCCCTAAGAAAATCTGTAAAATCTTTCCAGGAAAGCTCTGACACATGCCAAGACATGGCAAAAAGAGCAAACACCTTACCTCCTTCTTTCTGATCATTCCTTAGTAACCATTCTATTCCAGCACTTAACACATTTTCCAGGATTGCCTGCACTGGCTCAAGGTCGGCGTTTCCCTTTTCTGTGTCCATGGGGCAGGCGCAGGGCAGCCTGCTTGTTGCTGCTGCTGGCGGGGGCTGGAGGAGCTCCAGCCACTGGCACTGATTGTGCTCGGTCACTGTGGCAACCTGTGACCCAACAGTGCAGCCTCAGGAGCACGTGGGAGCTGAACCTGCCTCCAGCTCTGTGCTCTGCACACACAGACACGCTGGCCTGCTGCAGCTTGGGTTCCCTGGCTTAGGTACCTTTATTTATTTGCCCCTCAAAACCTTCAGGTTAGTTACTGGATGGAAGCTGTGATGGGGCATTCCGTCCTTCTGCCCATGCTGACAATGTTTTCCCCCACAGACACCGTCGAATGGAAGCTGTGCGCCTGCGTAAGGAGAACCAAATTTACAGCGCAGATGAGAAGAGAGCTCTGGCATCCTTCAACCAGGAGGAGAGGAGAAAAAGAGAGAATAAGATCCTTGCAAGCTTTCGAGAGATGGTCTACAGAAAGACTAAGGGCAAAGAAGAAAAATAATTCCCTGTTTGAACTACGCGCCATAGATTCTACCATGCAGCAGCTAACCTGTTCCAGCCATGATTCGACAAAAGCTGCAGTTGCTGCCGTGCCTTTTGCACAACAGGACCAAGCCCCAGGAATGGATGATTGTGTCAGGACAGCAGGGTTACTGCTATNTGCTTCTGTTTCTGCTGTGGCATACACAGGTGTTGGAGCAGTGGGGTCAGTGACAGGGTCCTGGTCGTACACAGGTGGTGACAAGGAAGCATCTTTCAATTTTTCTCTGTCTGTGGAACTGTTCTACATTAAAGCCTTGTTTTAACGCCCGTGTTATTTTAATTTGGACAGCTTCACCAGTATCACACAGCTCTTTTTAAGCAGTGCACTCCAAGGCTGCTTTTGTGGTGGCCACCTCTGATTCAACTGCCTATTTCCAAAAACAACTCCCTAATTTTTTCTCAAATGTGTTTAAAAACAAAGTGTGTTCTTGAGGGTTTTTTTTTTTCTTCTTGAGTCTCAGTGTTGTAGTTTTGGCAGCAGAGATGAATTAGGGTCTAATTCATCTGTGATTGGGGCCTAAAACTTCCCTGGTCTCCAGACCTCTGATCAGATCATAGCTCTGGATTGATAATAAATTCAATGATATTTGAAAGCCTGGAAAGACATTTGAATTCCCTCTCCAACTGCTTCCAAATCCACCTCATTTTATCTCATGAATTTATACGTAGGAATATGCTACAAAAGCAGAAGGTTCTTTCCCAACTCTGAAGAAAGGATCCAAATTACAGAATGACATTTAACATCGCAAAGAGGGCACCCATGCCCAATGACGTGGTTGCCCATGGAGGCTGTGAAAGCTCCATTCCTGGAGGTTCCCAAGCTTCCAGCAGGCCAAGTCCCAAGCACCCTGCTCTGCTCCTAGAGCTGGCTCGGCCTTGAGCAGGGAGGTTGGGCTGGAGGCCACCAAGCTACCAGATGACAGCTGTTTTTCCTCTTACAGATGCACAGATTTTGCAATGAGTTTGAGTTTGCAAGGGTAAGAATACGTCCATGAAAACACAGGACTGCAAACAATGCATGCATCTGGCAATGACATCTGGCTACTATCAACTTCTCCACAATGCAAGCAGCTGAAAAGTCAGAGCGTGGGGGTGATCGTGATTGTTAGGTGTTTCTCTTTTATTACCAAGAAATGTATCAGGGGTGCCTGTTGTTCCTCTTCTTCCCTCCCACATTGCTATCAGCCACAGCAGCAACCAAAAGGCTCCTTAAAAGACATCTGTATCGTTACTTCTTTCTCCAGCAGACAGATATTCATTTCCTATGCTCCCACTCCAGGAGCAGCTCAACTCCCAATGTAAAAGGAGGCTCTGCTGGGTGAGCCACTGCCTGCGGTGTTTGGCATTCATCCTCCCTCCCTCAGGAGATCACAGGAAGACTGGCTATGGGCAAAGGAGAGGACCTCCCCTGGGACAAAGCAATTTACAGGTGACAACGCTGAGAGCAAACAGTGGAACACCATGGCCATCAGTTTGCCCCCTGGATTTCCTAGCAGCAGAGAAGCATTTCTGGGCAGCACAGCTTGCAGTGTGCTCTAGAACATGAGCAAGGCCTGCTAACACATAGGAAAGTAATTAAATGCCTCCTAGGAAGACAATTTAACATCAACAATGAGACAAGGTCAACAGCACCATTGGAGCCAGTACAGCTGGCTCACACAGAATCAGCCAGCTCACACAGAATCACAGAACTGCAGGGGTTGGAAGGGACCTCTAGAGATCATCAAGTCCAACCCCCCTGCCAAAGCAGCTCCCTAGTGCAGGTCGCACAGGTGGGCATCCAGATGGGTCTGGAATATCTCCAGGGAAGGAGACTCCACACCTCCCTGCGAGGCAGGGCCTCGGCCTTGGTTTAGTTACTTGCACAGTATATGCGTGCTGAGTTAGTCCAAGCTTTGCAGATAGAAGTATTAAGATTATCCCAGCTGGCAATATGAAATAGAACGGCTTTAGATCTCTCCCTTGCCTCTCAAGATCTCTGTACAGGTGTTAACATGAGCTGCTGCATGCATATAGATCAGAGCAGAAGGATTGCAACCGATCTCCAGAAGACTTGGAATATACTAACTGCCAGTCTGTAATGGCTCAAACAATTGTTTCTGACTATCACAGCTGTAGCTGCTGTTTGTACTTCAGCCTGCATCATGATCTGATGCTGTAATTGCTGCTGTGTGGCTAACCCTGAGGGTTCCATGGGAAACAGTTGGTCACTGCTTCAAACTCTCAAAAGAAAAAGGAGGGATTGATACAGTGTGTGTGCATATCCAGGAGAAAATGTATCTTTCCAGTGTGCTGTGTGCATATCCAGCACATCCAGCAGGAAATGCATCCTTCTAGTGCTGCCATGTCTAACTGCTACAGCAGCAGCAGGTTAGTGGAGGCAATGCAGTTAAAGTTGTGTGAAGAAGTGCTGACTTTGTTGATGTTCTACTCAGAGGAACACAGACTGGTTGGTGGTGGCCGGAGGGAGGCAGCAGACAGTACCCATGGCAACAACACGGTGATGAAGACGATGGTAGTGAAGAAGAATCCCCAACGACCACCGAGAGATCCCCAGAGCTGCCCCACACAACATCAACGCATGCACAGGAGGACATGAGCATCTATTCATTAGTTCCTGGAATAATCTTGCACATGTATAGAATTCTAGGAAAATGCAGTGTTTATGCATATCTCTGTAGGTATATAAGGGAGTGTGTTCTCTGGGGGTGTGCAGCACTTCTGGTGGAGCTGTCCCCAGTGCTGCCTGGCACCGCTAATAAAGGAATAGCTGCTGAACAGGGAGAGTCCTTGCTGTTGAGTCAATTTCTCGGATTCACCTGGACAGCCTGTTCCAGTGCTCTGTCACACCGAGAAGTTCTTAACAGGTTTGTGAGGAACTTCCTGTTCTCCAGTTTTGGGCCATTGCCCCTTGTCCTGCCGTTGCACACCACTGAGAAGAGCCTGGCCCCATCTCTTTGCCTCCCACACTTCAGACATTTATAAATATTAATCAGATCCCCTCTCTGCCTTCTCTTCTCCAGCTGAACAGCCCCAGGCCTCTCTGTCTTTCCTCATAGGGAAGATGCTCCAGGCCCTTCATCATCTTTGTCATCCTCCACTGGACCCTTTCCAGGAGCTCCCAGTCTTGTCTGCTCTGGGGAGCCCAGAACTGGACACAGCATTCCAGCTCCCTTTCAATCCCGGAAGGCCACACCGAGGTCTCCCTGGAGCCCTGTGTATAACTGAGGAAGCCAAAGGGGAGGATCTGTAAAAATCTGTAGGATGAAATGCCCGTAGTGCTATGAGGTTACAGCATCCCTGTGGGATGCCAGGCTGCTGTGCTTTATGTTGGCAGGTCGCTAAGTAGCACATGGTCATCTGCTCACTGCCCTCCCTCTCCCAGAGGGATGGAGGAGAACATCACGATCCAATGTTGGATGGGTTATTTTATCGTGACCTTGCTCTCTTGTTCTCAAGAACAGAATGAAGACTCAAAACGGAGTCAAGCGCTGAGCCACTTTATTTGCCCGACAACGAGTTCGCAAAGAAGGAGAGAACGGGGGAAAAAAGGAAAGTGACAGACACCGCTGCTCGCCGCAGCCACCGCCGCGGAGCGCCTCAGCGCCACCCGCCCAGGGGGGGACCGCGGGGGGACAGAGGGGGAACGGGGGGGAGGGGGTCGCCGCAGCTCTCTCTCCTCTCTCGGCGCGCCCCCTGCTGGCCGCGCACGGCGCAGCGTTGCCCTGTGGCAGCCCGAGAGCTCCCGGAGCCGCCCCGCCCAGCCCCGCCTCCCACGCGGCGGTGCGGCGCATGCCCAGTACCGCCGCTAGGGGGTCTGGACGGTTCCAGAAGGCTCTGAGCCCCCATGAGACTTTGTCCTTCGCTTAGCCCGGGCCCGGGCAAATGTGCAGAGAACTAAGGCTGTGCAGCTTGTCCTGGTTCCTCAGACGTGGCTCCAAGATAAAAGGATGCAGACTTCTGATGGATGGAACTTTGGTTTTTGCGTTGGCGAGGTTTCTGCAGTTTTCTGCTGATGGTGTTGAGACATATTTGCATATTTTTTTCCAGCCTCTTACACCACCCCGTGGCTCAACATTGGTCGTGCACGTAAAGACAGTAATAGGAGAAAGAATAGGAACAGGAGATAACAGATCACACAATATGTACAACGTGGCTTTTAGGGAGTCGGGATGTTCCTGCACCACAGGAGCCATCCTCTCTGGGTCCGCAGGCATCACTGGGGAGCGCTGGTTGGGCTTGATCGTACATCCTCTGGAGACAGGCTGCCTTCTGCACACCTTCCACTCCCTGATCCACCATACCCATTGCAGTGAGGGGATCTCCCCTCTCCAAGGGGCTCAGCCCTCCAGCCCAATACACAGCTCTCTGAGTTAATGACGGTGGGGCTCAGCAATTACCCGTGGTTATGAAACGAAGAAATTGACTCAACAGCAAGGACTCTCCCTGTTCAGCAGCTATTCCTTTATTAGCGGTGCCGGGCAGCACTGGGGACAGCTCCACCAGAAGTGCCGCACACCCCCAGAGAACACACTCCCTTATATACCTACAGAGATACGCATAAACACTGCATTTTCCTAGAATTCTATACATGTGCAAGACTGTTCCAGGAACTAATGAATAGATGCTCATGTCCTCCTGTGCATGCGTTGATGTTGTGTGGGGCAGCTCTGGGGATCTCTCGGTGGTCGTTGGGGAATCTTCTTCACTACCATCGTCTTCATCACCGTGTTGTTGCCATGGGTACTGTCTGCTGCCTCCCTCCGGCCACCACCAACCAGTCTGTGTTCCTTTGTGTAGAACATTGACAAAGTCAGCACTTCTTCACACAACTTCAACAACTTCATTGCCTTCACTAACCTGCTGCTGCTGTAGCAGTTAGACAGGGCAGCACTAGAAGGATACATTTCCTGCTGGATGTGCTGGATATGCACACAGCACACTGGAAAGATACATTTTCTCCTGGATATGCACACACACTGTATCAATCCCTCCTTTTCTTATGAGAGTTTGAAGATACATTGGAAACCAGTCTTGCTTATCATTCCCACTGCACCCCTGCTGTGGTCATTAATGTCGTGAAATAATTGCAAGCGAAGTGCTCTGTTAGCATCCATCTTAGCACACATATGTCTGTATGTATACAAACACTGTATGTATATACACTGATTCTGTTAGTATCTAACTCAGCACACATACACTGTACAAGTAAACAAACCAGGGCCGAGGCCCTGCTTCAGTTATAAACACACCTGGACCCTGGTATCCTTCTGCTCCCTGCTCTGACAACAAAATTCCATACCCCCAGACAGAGACACTCTCCACACACATTGTGTCTCCAATTCCTTTGGAGTTCTTGCAAAGTCTTTTTTCTACGTTGCTAATTCAGGTGCTGTAAATGGAATTTCTTTGGCTACGGCTTGAGGACAGTCATTGTTGTCATCCTCATACATAAATTCTGTTTTGAACAACAGATACGTGGTGGGGGGAGTTTCTACAGACTCTTTTGCCTTCTGCAAGTCTCCCTGAGGATAGATTTGCTGTTTCCCTGTCTCCAAAAGCATCACCTCTACCTCCGCCTGCGCATCCGCCTCCTTCAAGAATTATTTCTCTGTTTGTTCTTTAACATTAAATTTCAGTTCCTTTCCCCCATCAGCAACTGTTTATTTTCTTCCAGCTGTTCCTGCGGGGTCTTTTTCACCATTTGCAGGGAGTCTGTTACAGCAGCAGCTTGACAAAGCCTCTACTTTCTATCTTCCACCGCCGCTGCCAGACTCACTGCCAAGACTGCACAAATTATGGCTTTTCCTTTTCCTGATCTAACCTTAGCTTCCTTCTGCAACACCCTTATCTTGTCCACCACACTCTGTGGTTGAGAGCAATGTTTCTTCATCCAGTATTCTCCCTGGAGTGAGGGGCAAGATTTGTGCACCTCCAAAAGATCATACAGTGTATCTGTCCCTTCAGTTAGTGAGGGGACATGATCACGGGCATCAGCTGCCTTCTGGGCACCCATCTTTTCTAACACAAAGGGGCTATGTCGTCCTGAGAGGGTCACACCTTAGTATATCCACTTGTCCCCTTTTTCACTCTCAGGAGGTCACACCTTAACACCTTAGCTAGGTACTTTCAGCCAGCTGAGGGCAGCTGTCTTGGCTCTGTCCCCTCCCAGCTCCCTGTGCCCCCTCAGCCCCCTGCACTGGCAGCCCAGTACGAGAAGCTGAGAAACTAAACTGGCCTTGGCTCCGTGCAGCACTGCTCAGCAACAGCCAGAAACATCGGTGTGTTATCAACGTTCTTTTTCTCCTACAGCCAAAACATGGCATCACACCAGACACTATGAAGGAAAAACCTACTCCATCCCAGCTGAAACCAGGGCAGGATCCACCCCTTATTGCATATCATTGACATCATGCTCAGATTCCATACTTTTCCATGCATCCCCATTAATTACTGTCACCTTTCCTGCTTTTTGATATACACACAGATATCATTCCCGTAGCCTATGGGTTGTCCCTCTGAATTGTGCATGGAGTTCAGTTAGTCCATGACTTGGGACTCCTTCATCAGAAGGATGTCTTTTGGGGCAGGGTTGGACTGCTGCATGCTGAACCCAAGTCTGGTTCTATCAGACTTCATTCTTCTTTAATCAGGGCGATTTTTACTGTGATACCATTCATAAGGCATATAGCTATCACAGTCATGGTGATAGGCAGTATTATGGAGCAGCTCATACCATGCAATTCAAATTCTTGGCTGTTCTCACCCAGCATCTAATCCCCGAGGTGCACACAGACAGAGAAGCCTCCACAGGTGAGAGGAAAGGAGAGAGAGAAGGCATGCAGGGGGCATGAGAGGAGAGCTTCACCTCCTCGGGATGTCTGCGGGGGGCCCGGGGCCCATCCTCAGGGCTGGGCTGGGGCAGCCACAGCCTGTGGCTGTGGGTCATTTAGCAAACTGATTCTAAAGAGGGTGAAGACTCAAGCAAAGGCCACAGAAAATCCCTCTCGTGAACCCAACTTGTCAGTGTTTTGAAGACATTTGAAAAAATTAATTTAATTGAATAGTGCATACCTATATATGTGCAACAGGGGTGCTTTGCCCCTTTGCACAGGGACTCTGTGACCCTGACGGGGGGGGGGATGCTGTCACCAACAGAATTAGACACTTCACATGTAAGACACAAGCAGGAATACATTTATGGAGATCAGGTAGTGATTCAACAAAGCTTAACCATCAATAAGACAGCAACTTAACAAGAACTGAGATGGCGAGGTACACTTGTGTAGAGGATTGGGCTAAACACCCTTGGTGTTGTCCTTCAGCCATTTTTCTCTAAGTTTTCTCTCTGGAGGAGAGTATCGAAAGAAATCCCAGTGCATATATTTGCTGGCCTAAGCAGAAGAGACCCTTGGCCAGATGACTTCCTGCATCTGCGCATGCATGCAGGGTGTCCTCCACCCAACCTCCTTCCCAGACAATAGCCCCACGACCAGATGGGAGATAAGGATGGACCAAGGATGCTCCTCAGTGATCCACACGACAAGTCCTGCACAGGAACATTGAATTCTTGCACTTTCAACTTGCCTATACAAATGACATCCACAGTGGGAAAATGGTGTGGTTTTAAACCACAGCTTGTACCACAGATAAGACTCAACACAATGATTGCTTGCCCTTAGGGGCCAGGGCAAAGCACCCCTGTTGCACATATATAGGTATGCACTATTCAATTAAATTAATTTTTTCAAATGTCTTCAAAACACTGACAAGTTGGGTTCACGAGAGGGATTTTCTGTGGCCTTTGCTTGAGTCTTCACCCTCTTTAGAATCAGTTTGCTAAATTAAATCTGTATTCAAAAATTAAAAATAGTGTTTGGTTTTGTATTCAGGCACACGGATATTTTGTGGTCCCAGGCTGCGTTCTCTAGTTAGAAGGGAAATGCATGCTGCACAGGGAGGCGAAGGTCCCCGAGCAGCACAAACCAGAAACAACTTGAGAGCTAGGAGCTGCCAACAGAGGAAGGAGCCGCTCCTGGTCAGAAGCACAGCTGACAGCAAGAGAATGCCTCATTATTATCATTTTTATCCATTGGGATTAAAAGAGAAGGAGTGCACCTCCAGGTTCAAGATGTTCAAAAGCTGTTTATTCTGACAGATCACGCTCCCCATCCACACCACACGAAGTCAGCAAGCCTACCTAGAAAAACCACTCCCCACACCATCATCATCCAAACCGAAATACAGGCAGCTGCAGTGGCTTGTAATTAGAGGTGGTACAAATCACTCTCCTGGGCCACTCTGTGTAGTTCTGATTTTACTAGAACCAGGATCCTGTGGAAAATAGGTATAGGTCCCCCAGGTGATTTTCCTTGTTCCATAACTCTCACATTTAAACTCTCATTGTCAGACAGTCTCTATCTTGAAAACTCAGAAGCTGAATGTGTCAGAAGTTTTCAGTGGACCACCTGTGAGAACTTCACAGTGGAAAGAGGACAGCGGGAGATTGAAGACTACATTTCTGTGAGTGACAGTTCCACCCCCTCAGTTAGATCGTGCCCTCTTGCCGTTGAATAGTGCGAGAAATGAAATAAAAGCATCTCAGTTCCTTTTAGCACACCCAGTCAGGTCTCTCTGCTGGCCAGAGGTAACCTCAGTGCCATGTGTTTGTTCGGCAGACATGGGAGCTTCATGAGAGCTGGAAACACTGGTTGGAATTTCTCCAAGAGGAAGATCTTGAGTACATCAGGAGGTACCAATACAGAGTTATCTGGAGCATCCCAACAAGGAGACGACCCAGCCCAATTTGATCATGTCTCACTACTGGACTTTAATGAGGCCTCTCTTACCACAGAGATATGTCCCTCGTTTCACAACCACACCTTATTCACATCATCGCTTTTTGGCAGTACGTACATTTGTGAATAACTGTTCTCAAGGGTGAACCACAGGAAAATTCCATCAGATATCTCTGACAAACACCTTGAGAACTCACTGAGAAATGCAACCACTTCCATTGAACCAGACCAATGGTTCTCAGAAAAACGAGGTCGAATATCCCCCTAGTTGAATACTTTTGTGGGTTTTTGTTACATGTTTTGAAGACGCATGTTTATCTCATTTAAGTGAGTGGTCAAATCCACCAGAAATGCCAAATCCATGAGCCATTTTTCATCTTCAAGTTCTGGCACAAACTTTCCTTTTGATTCTATAAATGACTTGAGTTCATGTTGCAAACCAGGAAATCTTTTTAGCATTTTACCTCGACTTAACCATCTTGCTTCAGAAAAGTAAAGGATGTCCTCACAAGCAGCATCCATACTTCTAAGGAACCCCTGGAACTGGTGATTCAGTCCCTTGGACTTTATGAAACTCACAGCTTTGATGACAATTTGCATGGCATTATCCATTTTTAAAGCTTTCACACATAAATGTTCTTGATGTATGATGCAGTGATATTTTATCCAGTGTGAGTTGCTGGTGGCAGTTGCATCATCTTCTATTAATTTTGTAAGTCCCTCATTTTTACCAGCCATTGCTGTGTTGCTGTCAGTAGCTATATGGTATATGTTGACAAAAGTTAAAGAAAATCACTTTAATGTAATTCTTACTGCTTCATACAAATCCAGATGTAGTTGTGTCTTTTTGGCACCAAGGAAGCCGTTTCTTCAGTGACATTATATTCATTATCAGTACCTCCAATTATCAATACCTCCACTTCCATTTATCACCAAAGCATACAATTTGAAATGAGCAGCTTTACTCTCCAGATTTCTTTTGATAGATTTTCCAATTTCTTCGATTCATCTGGCTATGGTGTGAGAGAAACTGCGTGTAGAAAAATCTGTTTTTCTATCAGGACAAATTATATCTGCCACACTTTCCGAACACTCCTTTATATACTCAACATCAGTAAATGGTTTTGATGCTTTTGCAGTCAGAATTGCTACCACACAACTAGCTTTTATAACAGAATCCGTCTGATTTTTAACTTTTTTAAAACAATTTTGTTGAGACGACAGACTTTTTTCAGTTCTGCTCTTTTGTCTTTACGAAGCATTCCTTGACGTGCATCGCACGTGACAGCATGTTTTTGCATACAATGCCTTTTCAAATTGCAATCTTTGAAAACCAACACAACCTCCTTACAAACAAAGCATAGTGCTGCATTATTTGTCTGGACAGAAAAAGTACTCATCTGTCCATTTTTTGGGGTTGTTGTTGAGCAATGGGTGCGTGCCCAAGGCTGGGCTGGGCTGCATGGTGAGCTTTGTCGGGCCACACGCAGCCCACAGCTTGGATATGTCTGTATTGTACATTATATATTTTATATCTATATATAATAATTTATATAATTATAATAACATAATATTGTAATGATTTTATAAATTATTATAATTATTTATAAATATTATATGATATATATGATATACATTGTTTTTATAAATATTATAAATTATTATAAAAATGTATGAATTATATAGTACATATTTTCTGTGCAGCCTGAGACCATTCCTCTTCACTCAGTGTTGTCCAGGCAAGCCAAAAGGTCGGACACCCGTGCGCTAAGCGGTGCACCTGACCATTCCATACACCTGTGTAGTGCTAAAGACAAGGGAAGGTGTCCACAGAGGTGTCTGCACGCCCCTGGGCCACGGAATCACGGGACCGTGGGGGTTGAAGGGACCTCCGGGGCTCCCCAGCCCAACCCCCTGCAGCAGGAGCACAGGAAGGTGTCCGGGCGG
>WBMW01003904.1:23218-42147 GCA_013396635.1 Penelope pileata
AATGCTTTCCCCAGAGGCAGTGAGGCCCTGGCACAGCCCAGAGCTGTGGGTACCCAGCCCTGGCGATGCCCGAGGCCATGGGTGGGCCCTGGGCAGCTGAGCTGGGGGCACCCAGCCCATGGCAGGGGTGGGGCTGTGGGCTGGGAGGTTCCTCCAAGCTCAGCCATTCTGTGATAGGTGACTTGGTTTGCATTAACCCTCGCCAGTACCCAGGCAGCAGGCTGAGGTCTGCATGGGGCAGTGCCAGCCCCATTCTGGGGTCCCTGGGGCTGCCAGGGCTCAGAGAGGTGACATGCAGCATTATGCTGTGCCGGGCGCAGGGCTGGGTTTCTTTTCCCTTTTTTTAATGCCAGCTACGTGCTGGTGGAGCACTTGACCTTTCTGCCTGGCGTTGAGATAGCTCATTGCAGCTCCTGGGTGGGGAGAGGCACAGGCGCTGCTGGCACACAGCCTGGCACTCCAGGGCATCTCCTGGCCCTGCCCATGGGGGCCGGGCAGCCTCGCTGCATCCTCCTCACAATGGGCACAGCGGTCACACACCCACTGCGGGGGGCAGAGCCCTGTCGTACAGGGGTAGGGATAAGCACTGTGAAGGCAGAAGCAGGGACTGCAGTGTGACTTGATGTTCCCCGAAGAGTCAGCGCGTTGCAGAGGCAGCAAGGCCAGTGAGCAGCTGGCAATGTGCGGGTGCTGTGCTCTGCCTGCAGTCACAGCACACCGCTCTGCCCTGGCACTTCTCAACACTGTTGGCTCACCCGGAGCCACCCCTCACGCTGTGCACACAGGAGGATCAGGCTGTGTTGCTTTACGAGCTGCACAGGTCTCACAGGACAAGTGTCTGTGCGCTTTCAGTTCTGCTCAGCTCTGGGTGCTCCCCAGGGCACAGAACACGCAGATGCAGGGCTCCGTCATGCAGTGGGGAATGCAGCTCACGTGAGAAAACCTCAACAGAGCAAGCAGTGACTTGTGTATTGTTGCACGTTATTTTGTTCTGGACAAACAGAATTCTTTTGGTCTGCTGTTAGGTTCCCTTAATGCTTCAGAAACAGAGCAGTTGGTTTCTGTACCTCCAGCTGAGAGCCTCCCCTCAGCTCCTTTCACTTGCTGCCAGCTGCCCCGCAACGCTGCTCCCTGACCTCAGATGCTCTGCATACACAGAAACAGCCTTCTGCGTGTCACAGAGGTATCAGTCCTAGGTTAGCCTTTAAAACTGCTTCAATCTCAGAATATCAGATTTAACCTCCTGAGCAGAGTAGCACTTGGACATAAGTCCTCTCTGGAAAATATCCCTGCAGACCCCCCCATCCCAAAATAAGCAGCAGAGGAAAGTTCAGCGCTTCTCAGAAGGCCGTTGTTGGATGCCTTCTGAGAACAGTGCCAGACTGCTGTCTCTATCAGATGAATGGTGGTCAGAGAATTTCTTGCAGACAGGTTTTAAGTTACGGTAACTTGCAGCCTGTAGGGGGAAACGTAATTGACGATTCAGTGGGCAAAAATGACTTTAGAAGTCTCTTGCAAAACAAACAGGTAAACTGTTGGAACAATTAGTCACCATATCTTTGGAGTTATTTGTGTTGTTGAACTGGTGCTCTGGACCTCCAGCAGTCCTGCAACTCGAGCTGTGTGAGTTCAGGCTGTGCTGGGAGCTGCGGTGCAGGAGGAGCTACGCAGGCTGCCCCCAGAAGAGCTCCTTCAGATCTTGGAAGCATTTCAGCCCATGAACACTAAAGCAAACTGCATCTTGTGTATTCCAGCCTCTGACACCTAGCTGTTGACTCTAACTTTTGTGTTTCTGCACTTCTCTGCAGCAGTGGATTTATCCAAACTCTGGGCTCTTAGGCATGTCACTTTGTGTCTGCTGATGTTTCCCATCCCTATGTTCTGTATCACAGAGATCTGGTGCCTGTATGGTGTTATACGGTATAGCGAGGTCTGGGATGAAATGTATAGTGAAGTTGAAATACATATTGAAGAACTCGCTGCTGGAGGAGCTTGTGAGCAGAAGAACACTTACATCAAGAATACTCTGCCTTCTTACTCCATGCTTTTTGTTCGTACCACCATTAATAGTACCTCTTGTGTGTGTTACTCCAGACTCGTCATACTTTTCACGGATGAGTTGGGCCACATTTCCCACTGGAGAGCCATCGTAGCTGGAAGTCTGGCTGGCATGGTTGCAACCGTCGTGACTCACCCCACTGATGTAATTAAGACTCGGCTTATTGTGCAGAACCGACTGGAACCATCCTATGAAGGAATTCTTCATGCTTTTTACAAAATTTATCATCAAGAAGGACTTCTTGCACTTTACCGTGGTGTTTTACCAGCTATATTAGGTAAAATAATAATGAGGAAAATCACCTGTTGTGCATTGTTTATTTCAGGTGTATCATGCTCATTTGATTTCCAAACAAATAGTATTGTTGTTCCCTAGAAGGTATGTGAGCTTACAAGGCACAGCAGTGCTGATCTTTGCTGCAGCTTTGTTCAAAGTATGACCCCGTGCATAGCATTTTTGTATGGTTAAGTGTTCAGCAAAATACTCTTATACAAATGATCTAGTTGTGCTCAGATGCAGGATCTTCCTTGTTTAACTCTGAACAATGCATGCATGCTGTGTTACTGATTCCTGTGTAGGTGTGAGTGTCTGCCTGGCTGCTCAGTGAAACCACTGTGGGCAGTGGCACATCACTGATGTGAAAAACAAAGATCAGCAATATTCTCTCTTTACATGAAACGACTATTTAATTATTTACTGTCCATAGCTTTTTAAAATGCTGTTTGGCTTTGTCTGCTTTTTCATAATATGATGTTAAAACAAAATTTGTAGGAATAATGTAGAATCGTGCTATGTAAATACAAGCAAGAGAGGACGGAAGCATTCCTCAGCAGCTTGGCTGAAGGGGCAGCTCTGGACAGCTGCTAGGGTTGGGCTGGACTGCAGAAAGAGCTTGTTACAAAAGAGCTGACCTGTCATGAGGCTAAAGCAGTAAACAATTCTGACAAAGCTTGCAGATTTTCCTATGCAAATATGTGCATCTTTCACTGTGTCTAGATGCTACAGTATGAGGGTTTGGTGGTGAACCTGGCTAAAAAAAGTTCTTCTAATTATTGATCTAATTTGAGCAATGTGGGATGTAAACTGGCAGCAGTTCATACTGTCTATCTAGGTTATGTGGTGGGCAGCTTTTTTCTTAGCATCTAGTGTGCTGTTACAAACCTCTATATGGTTTGCTTTCTAGGTGCTGTCCCATTTTCTGCAGGCTCATTCTTTGTTTACATCAACCTGGACAAAATCTGGCGAGAACCTGTGGCTTGTTTCACTCCTCTTCAGAACTTCATAAATGGCTGTGTAGCAGCTGCCGTAGCACAGACACTTTCTTTCCCCTTTGAGACTGTCAAGAGAAAGATGCAGGTACAAGGCGTGGATGTCACTATTACTATGTTATGGGTGCCTGTTTTGGGAGCTTGGGACAAGACTAGCCAGGTGATCATTACTGCCACGTTGTTTCTTTTACCAGTACACTGCCCTGGCTTTGGTTTAGATGCATTACGTTTTTGTTTTCTCAACATCTGAAAATCCATTGTTTCTAGACTTTTGTTACGCTTTGAAGGTAGGTTCAAGTATGTCATGGGATTTATGTTTCCTCTCGGGCTGTTTTCAGCTTTGTTTTTTCTTCATAGCAATTCTGTCCAATTCTCACAGTTCAGAGTTGGCAAATCTGTTAAATGCAGGCATTCAGTTCCTTTGGTGGTATGCAGGATGAATGAGGTCCGTGTCATTTCCAGTGTTTGCATGTCTGCCATTTATGCCTGACGTCCATACTGGTAACCACAAGAGACTTGCACAGCATGTATTAAATCTGAAAGGTCAGAACTATCCTCACTCTTTTTTCTGACCCCAGTAGTTAATGGGTGACTTCACAGTTGCTAATTTTATGTTGATGCTTCTTTTTCCTGAAAGTTTAATAATAATGGTTAAAAACAAAACAAAAAAAATGAAAAAGCTTCTGTCTCACTGAAATAATTCATTTGATCTTGTCTTCTTTGTCGACTTTTCCTTAGAACTTCACCAGTAGAGTGACAGTGAATAGCTCTCATCCTTTGGTGGCTCTCTGGCTATGGCGTATGAATTTCTTCTTTCGGCTCAGTTCACAGAACTGTAAATTTACAGGAAGCTTTTGTGATCTTATCCAAAACGTAGTCATTTTGTGTGGCTGCATTATAGAACCCCCCTTCCCCCATCCCCTGGTTAGTAAGTCACAAGCTAGCAAAAGGTCAGGGAAGCTGTGAACTCCCCTCTTCTGCTCCCAGGGTTGCCTTTTTCAGATGCAGTGTCACAGAAGCATTTGTTGCCCTCCCTCCACCTTGTAAAAAAGGACTTTGGAAGTGTCTTTTTTAAGAACAGCTCAGGTAGCTGATGTGTGCAGAAGTTAAACTTTAAACTGACCCCTTTCATCAGGTATCTCTTAAACGTCTCAAGTAAGAAACAGGTTCTGAGCGTGAAATCTGATTATTTTTCCAGCTGTATCAGTGGGTCTAAGAAAACCAATTACCCTTACATTACCCTTACATCCTTCATTTGTGGCCACTAGGCTGTGCTCTTTCACCAAAGTGGTGCTTGAAACATCTGACTGGCATCTCTAGAGTAAGAAAGGAATTGGATTTATTCCCTAAATATGTAGGAAATAGATATGTTAGGAGTTTCTCTGAAAGGAAAAAAGGTTCCATGACAGAGGTTTTTTTCCTCATAGATGTGTTGCAACAACTGAACAGTGATTTCCCAAGCTTAGAGAGACAACACCTGTTTAGCAACTTACTCTGAAGGCATGGGAGAAGGCAAAGGTGTTTCCAGAAGTAGCTGTCTAGGTGTAGTAGCCCATAACTCATTTGGTAGTGGAAATGATGTTAGTTGTGTAGGCCTGTCAGGAAGTGAGATCTTTTGAAAGTTACACCCAAGCTATTAAGATATTAGGAGCTGAGTGGAACTCCCGTGAGGTGATTGAAGAAGAATGTTTTTCACAGTTAGCGTCAAGGTATGGCCTAACCTTGCAAGAATCAGCTCTTCATTATGCACACTAACTGATCTGCTCAGTGTGAAGGTTAAAGAGAGGAATGATCAGGACAGCATGAGAATGTGTATCATGCAGAGGGACATAGGAGAGAAGAGAACGAAGTAGGGAAAAACAGCTTCAAGACATTTCAATGTTCTACAGAAAACGGGAACACATACCTCTGAGTTTTTGTTTCCCTTGGCCGTTTTATTCCGCTCAGCTTCCATCCGGTGAGTCAACTCTCTAGCTGATAAAAAGAGGGGTGTCGCAAAGCCTTTAGCTACTCCTGGGCTTCATATGAGCTCAGCTTTGTTTCGAAGCTACAGACATGTTTTGTGTATGGAGGGGAGCCCTGCACATAGTAGAGATGGATATCAAAGGCAGCATGTAGCCAAAGGTGACTTCCAGTGAACCTGTTGGTGATGGGAAAGTAGGGAGTTATAAGGCAGTCTAAGGGGCTTCAGAAACTGAGCAACTAGGACACAAGGCTGTCTTTGATTCTGGGGCTGAGCACAAGCCTGAGACCAAAACATGCAGTTCAGATCTTTACCTGACATGCTGGGCAGTCGTGGAAGAGTTAGCTCCATCCATCTCCTCATCTAGAAATGCGTGAATTATTTGCAAAGTCTGCAAAATAAATTTTGCTATGAGAGGAAGGATAAGTGCTCTTTCTAATTTCTGTTGTGATCATTTTGTTTCATCCTTTTCTCATTTTACATATCTGAATCCTACAGTTGTGATGTCAGCAGCTTCTGTCAGTGACGTCTGTGGGAGTCGGTTCTAACTGTCAGTGAATAATTCGTCCTCTCTGCTTTGGTGATGATTTATGATGTCAGATTTGCTCAGTAACCATGGCTTCTGCTGTTAGAATTATCTTTATGGTGTGTACTTTATTCTTTTTTTTTCCAGATATGCTGTGTTTGCTAAATACATTTGAATGACTTTCTTAAAAGAAATGTTAATTAACATGGTTGAGTCTTACTGAATATGTAAGTGTTCTTTGTTGTGATTATCCTAATTTTTTTCCTTTGTGTTTTTTTTCACTTTGCTCCTGGTTGGCATGTTAGAGAATGAAGAGGTACAGTACGCATGTTTCAGCATGGACATATGGCTCTTGTTGTGCATCCATAGAAGGGAAGCATTGAAGGAGAGGGTTGTTCAAAGGGATGTTCTACATTAAATGCTATCCTGACTCACTCTTATGCTCTGGCAGCTTCTGACAAGCAATTTTCTCATCTCTGTATCCCTCTGACTGTTATTCTTGCCTGTCCTTCCTTATCACACAGCATCTAAACGCTATTCAGTTTTACCTTGTAGGCTTGTTTCAGTGCATACAAGAAAACTTTTTTTTTAAGCCAGGAAATACCTATCTGTAAAAGAGCCTGTGTCTAAGGGGAGCACTGGTAATATGCATCTACTTCCCCACATCACCTTTCTCTTTGTGATGACCTTCCAAAGTGTCTAGTACGCTGAGTTCTGGCATTTCAGCAAAGAAGGATGACTTTAGAGCTCTTCTATGCTATACAGAATATTATTATTAGAACACCAGTCCTAGGCTATGTACAGAGCTGAGTATCTATAAACACACAGGTGGTCAGTGCAAACCTAATACTCAAGTTTGGCATTTCCCTCTCTGCACATGGCCCTTGGTGGTAGGCTCAGCTACCCCTGGCTGGCTTTTCTCAGCTTTCAGTCCGAGTTGGCTTGTGACTTAGGGAGTTTTGTAGGGCAGAATGCACAAGGATGACCCTGAAGTCTCACAAATGCTCTATCATCTGTACAGATGCTTCTCATCTGCTTACGTGAACAAACTTTGCATGCTTTGCAGAAGTCCTGTCCCATGCTCATATATTGCTGATATCACTTGTTTTAATTTCTTTAACTGAAACTTGTCTGAATCTCTCCTCCAATCAGTCTACCATCAAACCCTTGTAAAGTAGAGCAAGCATGCTTCTAGGATACTGCAGGATTTGGCACATTTTTGGTGTTGACTGCATGGCATTCTTAAGTTTTGAGGACATCTCCCAGGCTAAGGCATTGCTCGGTAGTCTCTGATCCTCCTGTTTAAAAATCCAGGCTATGAATTCCCTCCACCAGTGTAAACAAACAAGCTCATTGTTCCTGGTTAATGTAGGCTGTTGCCATGTATCACCCAAGAAGTGGCCCCTTTTCAGTGACAGAAGTGAGTCAGTTAGACCTCAGCTGCCTACCAATCTGCAGCATGGGAAGGGGGGGTTGTTTATGGGTTAGAGTTGTTTATGGGCTTGTGGGTTTTTGTTTTTCTTTTTGGTCCTTTGGCACACAGGATGCTCTGCAAATGTGAAATTTGTTGTCAATGATGTAAACACTTTGAGTTCTTTGTAACTTGAAGAAAGCTAAGGATTCATTCCCGCTGTGAGGTTTAAAATAAATTCAATCTTGTGCCCTGTTGATGCTTTTTTTTTTTTTTTTTTCTGAAGACAGCTAAAGGAGATACTGAAGTTTTCATTTGAATTGGTACTGTTGTTTATTTGTTTTTAAAAATAGTCCCCTCACTATTTTTGTTGCTTGGTGAAAGTCACTCTAGCAAGAACTCAACAGCTGGGCTATAAACAAAGGCTTGAAAAAGAAAATGATAAATATCCATTAGAAAAACACCTTCTTCCTACCAAAATGGGGAGACCATGCTGCAGCACGACTTAAACTGGAGTAATTTACAAGGAGAGCTCTGTCACTGGAGACGAGCACTGGTGCTGCATGGCAGCCTCAGGAAGCTCCGAGCTGTGGTATCTCTGCTGTTTGTGAGATCTGTGGTGTTGTCAGCTGGGAATATGTTATTGGAGCCATGACCTGGTTTAAAAATAAAAAAAATGCTTTTTGGGTCATGGGGCTCACACGACATCTCAAAAGCATACGTGCTCTGAGACTTGGTGCAGGCAGACCCGTTAGCACTGAGCTACACAGGAGCCTGAGTCTTGAAAATGCTCAGAGATGGATCCATTTGACCACAAATTCCATAGTCCACGAGGCAATAAGGAGCAGTATGATTTCCTGTGGAAGTAAGGCTTACATGGGTCTGTCTGTCCCTGCCCTCCCCGGAACTTTTTACCCTGCTGTCCAGTTTCATCCCAGCAGAGGTTTCAGCAGTACGAATTTCCTTGAAGCTTTGTGAAAGCAAGAGCACAGATAGAAATGGATAGATAGAAATCAGGCTCTGATTTTAGTAAAATCCCTTCCTTTCTCCTTTTTTCCCTATGCCTAATTCCTCTCAGCTACCAGCATGTTTATTATCTCGCTGTTGCTATAAAGATATTTTGTTCTGCTGTCTCTGAGGACATGCAGGATGGTGCCCTGCTGCTTTGGGTGGTATTTGTTGGAATAAGCAGTGAGGCAGTGCCTGAAGAAAGCTACATGAGACTGAGGTGGGCTTTGCATTCTGTAACAGCTTCAAGTAGCTTTTGTACATCTGAACAGACCTCAGACACATTTCTGTCAGATGCCCAGACTTCTACAGGAGAGAAGCACAGAGCCTGACTGCCTGTGAAGCTGACACACTGAGCAGTGCCAGTGGAAAAACTGGGTAAGAGAGGGGAAATGGTAAATAAGATTCAGAAGAAGAACTGGGCTGATATAACAGGCAGCTCTGCCTTGTGACAGTTTGAGCTACTGCTAGGGATCTGTAACCCTGTGCATCCAAGGAGCTGTGGTGTGATGAGCATGTAATGCTCCGAGCTGGATTACAGCGCTAGCTTAGCACTGCAGCACAGAGGTCTTCAGGAGAAAAGCAGGAAAGCACACTGTGCCATTTGAATGCAGGAGGAAGGCAGGGCTAGGGCACTGTACACGTGCAGCTACTATGGCCACAGCTTTCAGCACGGAGATGGCAACGTCTGCTTACAACAGCTACTGCCACTGTTATCCCCAGACATGAGTGCTCTTGCACCAGTTATGCAGGAGAGCCGTGTATTGGTTTGGAATGTGTCTGTGCTTGGAATGGTGATCCTGTGACACATCAGGTGATTAACAACACAAAATGCTCCATAAGCAGGAGCTTTGTGGACACTCTTCTTTTATATCTGATTTATTCTGACACAGGGTAGTTCTGTACCTCATCCAGATAATGGCCAATGAGCATGTGTTCACAGAAAAGCCGCAGTCCCCTAGAAACATTACTTTCCTCCTCGATTCCTACAAAGTGGGAGATGTGGGAACTGGTACTGCTATTCACTGTGTGATGTGTAGCAGCAGACTAGCCTGCCTAAGGGTTTATGCCATTTAGCAAACCACTGCTCATGTACATGAAAATTGTGCTTGAGCCGAGCCATCTCGTATTTGAAACAGTCCAGAAGTGTCCATGCACAGTTTGCACTTCCTTGAGGAAAAAGACCTCTGTATTCCCTACAGAAGATTTCATTGTAGCACAGGTGTTAAAAGCAGGGAAAGCTTGCATTCAGTAGCATGGGAGGGATTCTGCAACAAACCAGGAAGCCTCAGAGTACAACAGGCCTGGTGACAATGTGCTTAAAGCTGAGGTCAACTCCTCTCAGCAAACAGTAAGCTGTTTTACAGCCTTGGTGCCTATAATTTCAGCAAGGCAAGGAGATTTGGCCTTGGTTCAGCTTGCAGAGGGAAGGACTACATGTTCTTAGAGTGCAGGAAGCTGTAGGTCAGCTGCTTTGCTGTGGCATTCTGGAGATGATTGCCTCCTAATAGCTTGTCATTGTTTGCCTTACTGCATGCCTGAGTACCTTCAGTGGACTTTATGTTCCAGTGTAGGGGTCAGACAGCATTAATAGACCAGTGGCACAGAAAAGACCATGACAGCCAAGTAAGGCTGTCCAGGAAGACTGGTTTGCCCAAGACTATGCATTTCTTCCCCCAGTATTAATACTTGTACCCATTTCTGTTGCTTCTTATTTGAGTTGTTTCTTACAAGTATTCAGTCTTCACTTGAGTGAAGTTTCTGTTGACTGTGGTAGCATTAGCCTGCAAGAAACTGCACAGTTTGTCCTTCAGTTTCCTTTGACCTACAGTTACACTTGCCCCTTGCAAGTGTCCTTCTTAACCCAGAGTGCAGAGACAGACTTCTTATTTTAGCTTCCAGATTAAGAGCATGAACTTCTGAGCTGTGTTGTAAAATGCTTTCCTGATGCATCAGCATCTCGTACCTCCTGTGGTAGCTGTAACACTGCACAGTACTGCTAGAGTGTGCCACTAGTACTGCATACTCAAAAGGGGGGAAAAAAAGGCAAAATTTTGTACCAACATTTTTAGGAACAGAAAGGGGGGAAGAGAAAAAGTATGTTAAATGAGAGGGAACTGTTTGCAAATAGTGTCTTTTAACAGGTAAATTCAGATAGTTCCAAGTGGGAATTTTGTATCTGCAAAGCTCTGGGCACAGACTCAGTGACATAACCACCATGGCTGCATTCCAGACCCTCTGCTTTATCCCTGTGTTGCTGCTATGGAAAGACTGAAACGATTGAGCTTTTGATGGGCACAGGTCTCACCCCAGCTGCAGCAGACTCCATCCATACTTCAGTGCTCAGAAGAAGAGAACAGGAAGCGAGGGGCTTGGGGAGCTCATGGAAGAAGAAATCTTTAAAAGGGTCTGTGAGATTGGTTCCCAAAATGACACTCTCTTGTTCTGGCACCCAGCTCATACTACTGACAATAGGAGAGATGGTGTCTGAAAAGCCTTCAGGTAATGATTAACTTGAGTTTTGTCACAGGGCTTCCTCCTTACGTAAATCGTTTGTTTACATACAAGAGGGGACCCAGAGTGCAGGTTGAAGGGTTTTCCATGCATGCCTCCAGCTCCTGTGTTTAATTTGTCAAACTGGAACAGACTGCTGACTTTTGGCATGGATCACAGTGCCTTCTTAGACTTGGTGGTCTCTGGATCCTGAAAGCCCATGAGAGCAGATAGAACCAATTCTGCATTCCATGTGCTTTAGTCATTTGGACGGCCCAGCATCCATCGGATGTAGAATGATTAGCAACTTATCCCTGCCCCTGCTGTGTCTGACAGCTTGGCACTGTGCTGTCAGCACAGCGAGCTCTGGAACAGCACCTCCCACCTTCTGCAGCATGGGGCAACCGTAGCTGGAGGGGAAGGAAGTCCCTCAAGTGTTGGTACCCAGCAGGTCTCCCTTCAGCTGCCTGTGGGGTCGGGTGCTATCTGAAGAGAGGAGTTGGAGCTGCTTTGAGGTGTGTGGTTTGAAGCCTCTCGGTCACAAGCCTGATCTTTTTGAAGTAAGATTGTTTGATTTGCATGTCCCAGTAGGTTCCTCTGAAAAGGTGGAGAAACTAGTTAGATCTGTTTGGTTACTTCCATTTTCTGGCTCTGGTGCCGTGAGATGGCTGCGAGGATTGTACTGTTGTAGACATGCTTAAATTATGCAGAACCACCCAAAACCCACAGCCGTCTTCTTTCATTAAAAACAGTGGCAAGTGAAACACCAAAACACCTTTTTTTTTTTAATACATTCTAAGTTTGTTTAGCTTCTAAAATATGGAATTGTTAACTAGCACTAGTGCAGTTTATAGATTTGCAGTCGGTGACTCTGAAATTCTCTAACATCCTAGAGCCATACTGCTCCTACAAAGCAGCGAGGCTGGCAGAGCGTACTTCACCTCACAGGCTGAAATCTTGAAAATGGCTGTAGCCATAGTGAATGTTACTATAAATAGTCTCTCAGTAAATCTCTTAAGTGGTCACTGTCTGCGGGGAAAATCAGAAACCTGAGGTTTTGACATACCTTATCCTCTTTAACTGTCTTCTGGATGTGTTTGCTGCATGCAGAATCTTACTGAACTGTGCTGTATGCTTTTAGCCTTAGTGTTATTGTAGGCAGGAGTACTACAACCAAAATCATTTGACATGTGCCTTTGTGATGTATACGGTAACTAAGGGGATTAAGTTAACCTCATGCAGTTAATTCTGGCAGGTCATGTCCTGCCTGCCGCAAAGGGACTTGAGAAGGAAGTTCCATGTTAGCAGCATTCCTGCTTTCCTGAAGCACTCCAGAAAGCTGTTCCTCTTCACTCTGTCACTGCCTGTAACTTCCTTTACCAGAAAAGCTCATGGAAACTGTCTGACAGTCCAGAAAGAAGAACAGGGTTTTGATTCCAACTCTTCTATGCCCAGTGTTGCATTATTAGGGACATCTACATCATCTGGGTGCTCTTCTGAGCATCCCTGGTCCCGGTGTTACCAATCTTAGCAGAACTGGTCCCTGAAATCTCACGTGCAGCATTCAGTATCTTCTACAGTACAGTCATGAGAGTCTTCATAGAGCAGCTTCTCAGTTACTGTCTTTTTCTCTGTTGGATTTAGCTATTGCTTTTTAAACCCTTAAGTCCCTTAAGTAAAAAAGCCAAGCAGACAGCTTCCTTGTAGCAAAGGAGCAGGAGTGAATACATGCATGATCCTTGGCTACCGGAGTAGATCTACTACCTTGATCTTTCTGTAAAGGCAGGACTGGCAATACTGTAAAATCCTGGCAGTTAAATCCCAGTTAAACCTGCCTCTCTGAGCCATAAACCAGGAGGTTGTAGGAACTTGCACCAGAGATGGGAATTGTGGAAACAACTAGGGCCTCATGGAATTAGAAAGGCCGATGTAGACACAAAGGAGATAAGTAATTAGAGCAGTTAAACTACTCTTTCCCCAGAAATGTGATCCCTCTCTTGCAAGTCAGGTACTACGCTGCTGGAAAAAGTTCAGAGAGAAGCAAATACTTCTGCTCTCTCCCACTTCAAGTGTTAAAGATTAAAAGGGTTTAAAGATTTAAAGGGTTAAATCCTCAGCCCTGCCCTTGTCAGGGATGGAAGAGCCAGAACAATGCAAAGGGAATCTAGAAGATACCAGATAAGGATGTGGTGAAAACCTATTGCCTCCTCTCTTAGTGCAGACAGCTGCTTTCCTAAAATCACCTCCCAGAGTCCTGCCAGATCAAACTGCCTGTTTGTACCTGCTACCTGCTGTCAGAAGCATTTCACATGCATTTCAGTCATACACAAAAGTGGGGGGGGGACACAAGACTAAAGAAGAAGCACGCCATTTGTGCGGGGGGGTTGTTAGGTTTTTTTGCATTTGCTTCTAAATTTTAACTGCAGCCTTGCCAGTAATGCAAGGGGATGCAACATTTAAACCATGTGATTAGCAACTTGTCTTGTATATCTGGAGCCTGCGTCTTGATCCGCTTCCATTTCCACCATCTAAGTTGCCAAGAATTTGAAATGCTATAGCTCAGGCATCTAGAAAATGCCATCAGCACTTGTTGGTTAACAAGAGGCCTGTCATCACAGGCTTAGCAACTCTGAGAAGCTGTGGGTTAGTCTGACCGAGCACGGAAAAAATGCTGTACCATGAAAGAGGGAATAATAGTTTTCATATTCACCAATCAATTAACTGTACAAGTCCTGTTCTTACCAGAGTTCTGCCCTGTGGTGATGGGCTCATAAATACCAATCCTCAAGTGGTGTCCTGGGGTCCCCACGTGCTCCTGACTGAGAATTGTCACTTGACGTGGGTATGAACAGGACCCTGATTTGCCAGTGCTAAATAAACTCACAGCTGGCTGCATGTGCACAGATGGATGAAGATGGGCTTACTCAAGGTCAGGGTATCCTGTCTGTGCTAACACAGTAAGAGGTTAATGAAGGAGGGATTTTGCTGTTAAAAATGACATGCTACACTACTTCTGTGTGAACCAACATGGTCTATACTGCAGTTGGAAATGTAGCATCAGTCCAGCAGGATGTTCCCAAGCTGACTTCAATTGGTTGCATGAGCTGATCATGTAGCAAAGATAGCAGAGCATGGGCACCAGCTGCTCACATGAAATGTGGCGTTCCATTTCTGCTGCCACTCCTCAGTGCATAGTGCGGTTGGCTCATCTTGCAGTGTGGCACAGCCTGGGCAGCCACCGTCAAGCCAGCATGCTCCTGTTTTGATCAGAATTACAGGAAGACACAGCAGCGTCCAGGGCCAGCCGCAAGCTCCCCACTCATAGGTGCCCCACTGCCAGGGCTGTGAAATTCCTCCCCAGAGGTGAGCAGCAGGCGGGTGGGGGTGATGCATTGCGTGGCTCTGGTACTGGTGGTTTGTCTACATGAGGAAGGGATTTATTTCTAGTAGTGACATGACACAAAAGGAAGTCCTGGCAGAACTTAGTGCTCCCTTTCGCACCTATCAGAGAGTGAAATCCCTCCCTGGTCAGTTTGTGTTTCAAGGTGAAATAGTTGATACTTTTTGGTTAACAGAAGAATCCAGATCAGTCTGTTGAAACCTGCCATCAAGTGTTCCTTATTTACCAGAAAGGAGAAGCTACTTATCTTTAATTACCTTGGTTTTCCTTTGCTTGTTGTGAACCCCTCTGGACATCTCTTGAACAGGCACAGAGCCCTTGGCTCCCCCACTATGGAGCAGTGGATGTCCGTTTCACTGGCATGGCTGACTGTTTCCGGCAAACCGTGAAGAGCAAAGGTGTGCTCGGCCTTTGGAGTGGGCTCACACCCAGCCTGCTCAAGGTGAGGTCTAGCTTTCATCCCAATTAAATGAACTAAGACACACTCGTTGTCAATTGAAGTCATAAAGTGTATGGCATCCCTCCATACTGTGCAGCACAGGTATAACCTCAGGCAGGTTGTAAACCAGCTCTGGATCACAGGTTTGCTCATATTTCCTTAAGTGTGAGTTCAGCTTCTGTATGTCACTTCTTTCAAGTTCATTTGAATGCCCTTAGGGAAGAGAGTGCTGCTAACACCAAAAGCCAGAGTATGGATGGGGGATTGCACACTTAAAGCAGCTAACCAAGTTCTACTTTTCAGCTGAGCTCCAGCAATTTGACAGGTTGTACCTACCTGTAAAGAAAATAGCCCTTGTATAAACCATTTCAACAGAAGTCAAAAGCAGTATTTTGCAATGAGCTCGCAGTGCATGCATGTCAGTTACTACAGCCCTTACTGAGTTGAAAGCATGAAATAAAACACAGAAGCTTAAACATAAGGGAATTTAGTTTAGATAAATACATTTTACAGTGCTGCATTGAGGATCACCTACACAGTACCACTGGTCAGCTACTGAGTGGTAATGGAGCAAGGGCATGATTGATTGTGGTGGCCTGGCTACGGCTGGCCCTACCTTGGCTGGTATAAAGGCACGTAGCACCAGAGTTACTGATTTTGCACAGGGCAAAAGAAGAAAGTTGTTCAATAATTATGCTGAATAAAGCCCACATTTCCTGCTAGGATTTCTAGGATTTGCTGAGGTCATGTAGGATTTGCTGAGGTATTTTACAAGTTGTGATAATCTACAGGCTAGCACAGATCTTGTTCCTCAGAATATTGCTAGAATTAGTTATGTACTCCTTTTAGCATGATGCAGGTGCCAGCCTAGTCTGAGGTGACTCTGACTTTATCTAAATGAGCACAGCTCTATTAGCAGAACACACCAAACCTGAAGTTCTAGAAGTTTCCTTTTTAAAAAACATCTGAGAATACTATCCCTGAGTCTAACACACTGCTTTTGTTTGTTTTTAAGCAGATTGTCCCCTACTTCGGTGTTATGTTTAGCACCTTTGAATTCTGCAAGCGCGTCTGCCTGTACAGAAATGGTTATATTGAATCCCCTTTAAGTTACAAGCTGACCCCTGGGGTGGATCAGAGTTTACTGCCACGAGAACTGAGAGAATTAAAGCGCCTCCAAAGAGAAAATTTTGAGCCAAGGAAATCAGCTCTTGAAAACTGACATCAGAGTGGTGACTGCGGAAACCTTTTCTTCAGAAACTTTGCAAGAAAGACATGCTGGCCTGCAGGTACTCAACAGATTGCATGGTTTTAGTGCTGGAATTACAGGATGCAAGAGTTGAATAAATCTTTCATCTCATTTGCTGAATGGACACAAGCAATACAAATACCAAGCTGAGGAGAGATGCAGCCAGTATGAAAGCACTATGCTATTGGAACTTGAACTGATATGGTACTAGGTGCTTTTCGAGGCTGAACAGCCATTTTAAAATAATACCACTTGCAAAGCGTGAAAATTGAGATAAGTACAAATTGCATCTTCAAAATATTAAGAAAATTCAGCTCGATTTTTTGAAGTCACCTGTGACACCAAGTCCTCAGAAGATGATAAACAGAGTAGACTCTATATACAACGTGCAAACATTTCTACTGAGATCATTTTTAGTGCTCATGCATGGACATGGCATTCTGCAAATGCAGAATTAGCCCCAGTTCATTCACACTCCAGAATCCACTTTTCTTTTTTTGAGACTTACTTGAGAATAATAATTTTGTGCAAGTCTTTAGCATAACAATGAAAGTATTCTGCTGCAACTGTGCTTTTGCTAATGGACTGTAATACACTGGAATGACAATCTTGCAAACTTAAGTGCGTACTGGGAAATCTTTCTCCCTTTTTTCCTGTGTTGTTACTGTGTGTACATGAGATATTTCAGGCTTAGAAAAAAAGATTTCCTGAAACTCTCTAACTGAAATATTTCCTGAAAAATGCAGTCCTTAAAAGTGTTAGATATTCCAGAGCCACGAGCCTCATGATGTTTTTCAGTATTCTTAAAGCTCTATTTTTTATACTAAACTACTTTTCAGACCCAGGCCTACCGTGCTGCTCAGAGCTTGCCTGCAGAATAGCACTGTGCTCACATCCTGTGACTTTCCACTTGAACTTCTGCAATCCAGCATTTCCTTAGGTAGGAAACTCTCAGTAACACCACTAGGTTATTGCCAGTGCAATTAATAGGCCTCTTACCAGTCTAGGGCCCTTTCAGGCAATATAATACCATCTTGGTGTTATCTTCTGCAGAAAATAAGAACTTGCTTGTTCTGTGTATTGTTGCAACACCCAGTGGCCTCTGCCAGAGCCACTGTAGCTCCATGCAGCTACTTTGTGCCTGTGTGTGCTTTGTTAAACAAAGAGGAGGTGCATATGAAAGGGAAAACCAAGTCTAGTGCGTGGGAATTTGAAGAGGACCTGAGGTATTGCCCTGTTTCTGTGGTAGAAGCACAGCAGTGGAGCTGCCCCATTGCAGTGCCTTCTGCTCTTTATGTGGATTATTAGTCCCATGATTTTCCCTGCTAGGTGGAAATAATGAAATCTTAGAGACTGCTTGGTTAGGCCAGATCCCAGGAGAATGAGGCAATGGCAGATCAATGCAGAAAGTCTTAACTACAGAGAGATATTTGCAGAAAGATTTGAGATAATTGTAAGACTTGCCTTGCACCTAGCTCTCAACACTGCTGTACCCTGCAGCTGATGTCTTGCAGCATCTCCAGTAATGGGCTTGCTCAGTTCTGGTACAGTGGCATTGTTTTCTTCTCAGAGAGAAACGCAGATGTTGATAGGAAAAATCAAGATGGTAGGGAGCAGACCTTGTGGTGCATGTATCACGTTGAGGCTGTAAGTACTCCCGGTTTCCCATCAGCCTGCCTAGTGAAGGTGTTTCTCTGTGCCTCAGTTTCCCTATCTGCACAGTATTGATAATAATACTGAGATTTATTTGATGTGTAGGAATAAGGAGATGTGCCTTGTGAGTGAGTTGGGGAGAAACTGCTTTCTTAAGAGTGCTCTTACCTGATCCAAGCATACTTACATGTTTGTTACTGTTGTTGTATGTCTAAATAGATGTTAAAGATTGAGTCCTGAGTGCATACGAATGTTTGATGAGCTATGCAAACCTTGTGGGAGTCATGCAAGTCAAAAAGTTACCTCTCACTTGTTTGTGATATTGACACCTTTGTACTGCAGTGTACTCCTAAGGCCTGTAAACCACTCATGAACCTTTTATCAGCTAGGCCTCTCCATTGTGTCTCCACATCTAGTCATGAGGAAGACCCCAGAAACTACAGGCCAGTGAACCTCACCTCTGTGCCTGGGAAGATCCTGGAGCAGATAGATCCTCCTGGAAGAGATGTTAGGGCACGTGTGGGACAAGGAGGTGATCGCAGACAGCCAGCACGGCTTCACCAAGGGAAGGCTGTGCCTGACCAATCTGGTGGCCTTCTGTGATGGACTGGTGGTGTCAGTTGGCATGGGAAGGGCAACTGATTTCATCTACCTGGACTGGTGCAAGGCCTTTGACATAGTCCGCCACCACATCCTTATCTCTTAATTGGAGAGGTACAGATTTGAAGACTGGCCTGTTCAGTGGCTGAGGATTTGGTTGGATGGTTGCAGGCAGAGGGTTGTGCTCAACAGCCCCATGTCCAGGTGGAGGCAGTGACGAGCAGCATCCCCCAGGGGTCTGTCCTGGGACCGGTGCTCTTCAGCATCTGTAGCAGTGGCACGTACAGTGGGATCGAGTGTACCCTCGGCAGATTGCTGATGGCACCAAGCTGAGTGGAGCAGTTGACACAGCAGAAGGCAGGGATGCCATCCAGAGGGACCTGGGCTTGAAAAGGCTTGAAAAGTGGGCCCATGGGAACCTGAGGAGGTTCAACAAGGCCACATGCAAGGTGCTGCACCTGGGCTGGAGCAGTCCCAGATCTGTACAGACTGGGAGAACTCCTTGAGCACAGCCCTGCAGAGAAGGCCTCGGGGTCCTGCTGGACAAAGAGCTGCACGTGAGCAGCAGTGCCAGCGGTGTCCTGGGCTGCATCACCAGAGGGGTGGCAGCGGGGCAAGGAGGGGATTGTCCCCTCTGCTCTGCCCTCGTGAGGCCCCACCTGGAGTGCTACACCCAGGCCTGGGGCCCCCAGCACCAGAGGGGTGTGGGGCTGTGGGAGTGGGGCCACAGGAGGGCACGGAGATGCTCCCAGGGCTGGAGCAGCTCTTACAAGGACAGGCTGAGGGCTTGTTCAGCCTGGAGAAGGTGCTCTGTGGTCCTCCAGTACTTGAAGGGAGCTTACAAGCAGGAGGAGAGGGGC
>WBMW01003904.1:69662-94646 GCA_013396635.1 Penelope pileata
CCCGGCGCGGCGGGAGCGCCCCTTCCCCTCCCCACGCCGCGCACGGGCCCCGCTCGCGCCGAGAGCACCGGCGGCCGCCGCGTCACGTGGCCGCGCGTCAGAATCTCGCGAGACGCCGTGAAAGAGCGCCGCCCGGCGGCGCGGAGCGCGCTACGCACAGTGCGCAGCACCTACGGACTGTGCGCAGCGGAGCGCGCGGGAAGGCTCGGAGCTGCGGGCAGCGCTCCCTCAGCCGCTCCTGCGCGGGCGCACCCCGCCGCGGGGCTTCTCCCCACAGCGCGCTGCCGCAGCTGCGATCGGACATGGGCCGTAAGGCTGGGAAGGCCCGAAGGTGCCGTGAGGTGACGGCGCCGTGAGGTGACCCCGCCGCTGGGCTCCGCGCCGCGGGCGCAGGGCCGCGGCTCAGGAAGGGGTGAGACACAGGACACCGGTGAAAACACACAGTTCTTACTTTATTTCTTTGTTAAAATTAAATACTTGGTGGCTGCCAACATCACAGATTGTGTTTCCATCTCCTCTAGCAGAGTCCCCAAAGCCCAACACAGACTGAAAGCACCCCCCAGGCTCCGGCCCCCGTGGAAGCCCGTGACATTTATCTTATTAAAGACATAATTAGGAAAAAAAATATGCTCATAACAATATGGTAAAGTGTATTAGCTACGTCGCAGTCCCGCCACCCCTCCAGCCCCCCCAGGCCCTACCGCCTCGGCGCAGCGCTCCCTCAGCCCCTGCCGCTGGCGAAGGTGATTAAAAGAAGCTACAGAGAGAGATGGGAAAAAGAGAAAAAACAGAGGATTAGCACAAGAGAAAGACTTTCAAAAAGCAGAGAACAGAGGTGCGAGGTGAGAACAGTGAGAGGAGAGCCAGAACCTCCCTCTGTGAGGTCATCTATCTCATGGCACCTTCATGGAAATTGCACAGTAAAACACTTTTAAAAGGCTTTTAATTACATTCTCATTAAGGCAAATAGGAAGAACAACCTGCTTTACGGCTAAAAAAAAGCAGCACTCAATCCTGCTTTGAACAGAAAATCTCAAAACCACTGGCACGGCACTGACTGGTTTTGGGAGCAGGCGCTCAGCAAAGGATGAAGCAAACACCCGCATTATTTTAACTGGCTTCAAAAAAAGAGCCCCAAAATGTTACAGGGGATGAAACTGTATTCACAGTGAATCTGAGAGGACACACTGCAATGCAGAGCTGCAGCTGCCCTGCCTGTGGGGACAGGACTGCAGCACCCACTGCCACCAGTGGAACAAGCGGGCGAGGTCTCAGCACCATCCCAAACACCTTCCTGGTGAAACTCTCAGCAGTGGCTTGCACTAAAAAATGGCATTACCTATCCTGGCTAGCTCTGCTTCCCAAATCCTTGGGTCTGAAGGGTTTTTGTTGGAACCCTTTGCCAGCACACCCCTGACGGCAGCATGGCCAGGACACGCGGGCCCGTCCTGCCTGCACGCGATGCAGCTGAGGGAGCAGGCTGACAGCTCACAGGTCCAAATGGAAACGGGGATTGAATGCTAGGCTTTAGGGAGCATGAATTAGCAAAAGAAAAAGCACATAAAAAGAGACAGATGATGTCATGCAAATGACCCCCCCCAAGTATGAAGAGAAAAGTTTTTAATCTCTTGACTATTTGATAACCAAACTGAGGTGGTGGTGTCATCTTAACGTCACCAATAAATACACTTAAACTGCGCTGTTATTTCGCCAGCAAAAATAACTCACAGAACTTATTTCCACGTTATCTGAGTGGAGAGGGACTGTATTAACTGTATGGACAAAAACCTGAAAAATGAAAGCTGCAGTGTCCCAAGCTTGTTAGGACTCATTTTACATTGTTTAATAAAAGCAATAACTGCCAGTACACAGTAAAGACAGGATGACAACAGGAGTATAGGAGAGAGCAAGGGTAACACCATGGAAAGGTCACAGCTGAAATGCTGTCACGTTTTAGTAGACCCTGCGATTTAACAAGTAAGTGAAGGTCCATTCCAGCCCATTGTTTTCAGGGATAATTACTCAGTACAGAGCCATGGGTTACTGTAAAAGAAGGGCAAAGAAAACAAAAAACAAAAGAAGTAAATGTTAACCAGAATTCACTGTCTGATGAAGGCTTTATTTAAAAAACAAACAAACAACGCATCCAGAAATACACAGAGGAGACACCTGCAGGCAAACCACAGCTGCACTCGGCCACTGAGTGAACTCCTGGCCCCAGTGAGCGAAACACCTTCACTTTTAGCGCAGACCTTGCATTAAAGCAAGGCTTTTGCTGAATAGAAAATGTAAGGAGTAACTTGTCAACATCTGTACACACCTAACAGATGTCATAAAAAAAATAAAGGTGATACTTTTTGCATTTCAACCAGAAATTGCTGGAATCACTGAGAAGAAAGTCAAAGAAACATCATCTTTCTTCACAAACACTGGTATGTACAGCAAGGTGACCAGCTTTCCCTGAGATTGGATCCAGGATGTGCATCCAGCCCAGCACACTGAGAGGGAGACAAGGCAAGAGATCCTTCGTGACCCCTGCAGCATTCAGAGAACACTTAGTTGCAAACCATGGATCCAAGTTTGAAAATCGCCCAAGCCTGGGGATTTGAGGTTTGGATTCAGGCCCTCATGCCTGCAAGGATGTTAAATTTTGCAAAAAGTCCTTTAAAATTATTTGAGTCGCGCATGAGAGCACAGCAGGGTAATGATGGGTTAGATACAGCCAATGAAAAAGGGGAGAGGGCAGGCAGTCTCTGGAGAGCATCGCGCTGCAGCACTGAGTTGCATTCACAGCCGTCCCATGGCAGGCATGAAATGCGCACCGCTGAGCAGCCGTGCTGGCATCATGCAGCCCTTGCACAAAATGGAGGGGAGACCAAAAGCTGCACGAGTGAGGAGTGGGGACGCTAGTCCTACAAACACCTGGCAGCCTGCTATCGACCAAAAGGGGAGAGTCACCAGCCACAAGCATCTCTCGCCAGTTCCACGGAGGCTATTGCTGAGTTCTTCACAGAAACAACCACAACCCAGAACAGCCAAGGGTGCAGACTGTCGCTTAGAACAAAATGGTGAGCACAGGAAGGGAGCAATGAGTAAAGGTGAGCAAACAGGCACAGTGGCATGGCTGCGTGTTAACCGAATGTGGGGGCATTCGCTTCTGGTGTCAAGGGAAAGGTTCTACAGGAAACCCGAACTGAAAATGAAAGAAAAAGGCAGATTAATGGCTTTATGGATTAATGACCAAAACAAAAAAACATAAATATGTTTCCTAACACACACATAAAAAGGAAACGTTGCTACGTGTTAATCAAGTTTAATTTGACTACAAAACATGCTCTATGCAGACACGCTCAGCAGTGGGATGAACCACATTTCTTTTCTAAAACAATCCTTTCACAGTTTTGCAAGCTACAAGACTCGTCAACTGTGACATATTTGTACCCTCGCAAAACAGTGGAACCCTGCAATACTTTATGGATCAATATTGAGAGTATTTTTCTGGATTCTGGAAAAGTACCATATATACATATTTAATTCAGCAAGGACAAATGCCCATTGAAAAAGGCACTGTCTGCATTTGTGTAGTGGAAACAAAGAACTTTACTTGATTCAAAGCCTAGCACACAACAGTGTACAGTTACACGGACTGCCAAAAGCAATCCAAAGCCAACAAAAATCAGCAATGTTCACTCCAACTGCACTTTAGCCGTGCCTTCGTACTCAGCACCAGAATGAACACTGTTATTCTTTGAGCTTATTTACCCACAGTCAGACCCTGAAAAGCACAGAATTGTTCTTCTCACTGTGTTGCAGTCACCGCTGGCAGCAGAGGCATTAATTCTACCAGACCGCTCAAGACGACTGCAAGCTCCAGTTCGAGTCAGTGCAAGACCCTTCTGAAGCTCTTCTGTTAAGTGGAACGTCCCATTGAAATCAAATTCAAATGCCTCTCACTGACAGCGTCGTGTTTACTTGCTTTTCCAATTCTCTAGGTGGAGATGAGAGGGAAGGAATACCAGAAACAGCTTTTCCCTATTTAAGGGCAGACCATAAGATTCCATCCTATAGAGAATGTAAATCCTAGGTTTGTCTGCAGGGAAAGGTAACCTAGAGGTGGAGCTTTTAGGATGTTTTATAATTAAATGCTGCTGTCCCAACACGTCCCCTCTCAGCGGGACCTGTGCTCAGACTGGGGGTGCAGTTGCCCTCATTGTGGATAACAGACATTGCGCTCTGCCAAGAAGCAAGACATTCCTGTTTGAGCTTTCCTTTTCCTCTCACCAGAGAATCAACAGCAAATTAAAAAGGCTCATTTAAACACACGCAGCACAGCTATAAGTAGCCCACTGTCATTAGCAGTTTAGCTAATAACCCTAATGAGGCTTTCCTGCCAGGCAGGTGCATTTCTTAGACACCTTTGTTTAAATCAGCCTTCATTTTACAATAGCTGTTGACACCTCACACTGCAGATGCTTGCTTATGGCAAGGTTTGTTAACCCTTTCAGACAGCCCTCTCTGTTCCACAAGCCTGCCTGGGACCATCTAGCTACTTTTTATCCCTATTCATGTGAAAAAAGAGACACTGAACAGACCCACAGTGGGACACTGCTGACAGGGCTCTGCTCCACTGGGAACCCCCCTGTGCCTTGGCAGAACTCGTCAGACTCAGATGCTGGCCTCAATCAGAGGCAAAGTGCTCTGGCAGGCTTTCTGGCTCCACACTGAGTACAGCCCTCTCCTACCACTAGCCTTACTCTGACTGAGCATACTTGGCAGGGCTCCCAGCCACGTGTGTCTGCTACACCTAAATATCCATCCATGTAACCCATGTGACTGTTAAAAACATCACAAAGTGTCTTTGTCTATAGCCCATATTCAGAGCCTTTGTTATCTGCTGGATGCTCCGCATCTCTCATGATTTTGGACAGTCAGCTAGAATCAATCAGCAATACTCATGCAGAAACTCCTTTTTGTGTTTCTCTGGTGCTTTAGGACAAATGAAAACTCTACTTAGGGCACACTTCACCATCTGTTGGGAGGAAACAGAAACTAGTTTTGCATCCTGCACTGCAGCCAAGTTAACCCTGCAACTTGAAGGGGTGGGAGGGAAGGAAAAGAAAGGAAAGAGACACTTTCATGGCTAGCTGCGTTCCGTCATCACATCTCCATAGCAATTGTTGCCATAGCATTGACATGGCCTACGTGATTATAGAATATCATTTATTTCTAAGGAGCCAGAATAAAAGAGCCAGCAAACTGCTGGAAACACTTATAAGGAAGAGGACCTAATCCTTATTTTTCCACATTTAATGTCCAAATACTGACTCTCTCTACGTTTTATTTTGCAACATTTTTAAAGACACACTTCACTGCATTATTTTTCTACAACTGCATATAAAGAGAGAGTGGTAAAGCCTGCACAGTAAGGGTGAAAGCAGAGGAAGACAAAGAAGATAATATTTATAGGCTTCTGGACTTGCACAGGGTCTGCTTTTTTAGGAACTGTAACTGATCCCACTGTGAGGTCTATAGATGTTAATGACGCTTACCAGGACAATGTGCTCATGCACCATGCAGCCAAACAGCAGTTAACTGTAAAACAGCATACATGTAAGAACTAATCATGATGATGATGATGTGAAAATAAAAAAAAAAGAAACCAAGTCACAATTAGTGCAAATTACTGAGCTTTGGTTTAAAAGAGTCATTGGGAAAGAGAAAGAGTAGTGTACTGCCAGCCACTATCAAACAAGACAATTAAGCTACTGGTTTGTGAAATTCATGAATTGTTACACAGATTTACGATCTAAACACTGAAATGAATCACTAAGGACAACTGGAAAAGTTAGAGCAAAGAATGCATCACCATTTTTAACACAGCTGCTTTCCTGGAGGAGAGAGATGCCTCCTAATTTCTTCCCAAGCCTAAATCAGGCACTAGTCTACCACTTGCCCAGAGCTTACTGTGCCCCAGAATTAACCAGCAAGGATGGTACCAATGCATTTTCATACGAATGCGCTTGGTGTTAAGGATGCTTCTGAGATCAGAACTGCTTCAAGAACAAGCATGCGACTCGGGCCACAGCTACTGAATGCTCACAGCACAGGGCACGCTGTCTCCCTTCTCTGCGTTCCTGACCTGGACTAATCTCAGGGCAGAATTCTGCAGTCCTCAGCGTGCGGATGTCTGAGAGCTGTAAGCATGAAAGGAACTCGGCTGTGTATTCCTCACACAGGCTGGGAGAGAAGTCTGGCCCCAGTCAGTCTGAGGCTCCTCACCATGAAAACATATTAAAACCCCCTGAAGGTAATTCAAAAGGGCAAATCAAACTACGCAGTGGAAAAAGGAACGGACAAGCGAGGAAAGGGCAGGAGCACTAATTGCTCATTGCAAAAGAATGTTGACATTGTAGCAGTTCCAGCTCAAAACTAAAACGACTAAAACAGGATCTGATTCTGGTTATTGGGCTTTTCCTCTCCTGTCTCGTTTGATTCCGAGTGTAACAGTCCAGGGCTATTTTCTGACAAGCAGTTCTGCCAGCTATCTGGGCACGTGCCATATTCTTCATATTAACAGCACTTCCCCATGTTCTTAAAACTGCCTTGTGGAGGCAAGATTTACTTTGGGTTTGCTTCAGGGACCTGCAGAGATGGTATTATATGGCAGTGATACAGCAAACAGACACTGGTCTGTCTGCACACTGCTCTTTGTACACACGCTAGGGTGGCACAGCCCTCCATTTCAGATAATGCACCACACCAAGAAAAGGCACTTCTCATGGCTAGCTGCCTCAGGAAAACTGTGTCAGCTGTACAGCTGGGTTGCTCTTGAGGAACTGTAGAACATGAAGGCACTGCTGACATCCCAGACCACAGGACATGACAAGGGAACCCTTCTAAACCTGTGCATTAGCTCTCACTGCTTCTGCGGAGGGCAAAGAGTTGGTGTAGGACTGAAGAGATTACTGACACTTTTGTAGCCTTACGTTTTGCAGATTCTACAATTCATGACTATTTCACTCTGTAAATAATTTTCCAAGTATAAGCTTTTTCTAAACCTAATCAAGTCCCTGAAACAGGACAAACTCCTCTCTGGGGGCAGTGCGACATTCCTGTCAAACACACCCTAACCTTGGCAGCCAATTTTGTTGTACTTCATTACAGGCACTGACAGACCAAGGGAAGAGCAGGCAATCCCAGCAAATGGAAACAAGTTCACCCCCTTCCATGCTCTCAGCAAGCAATGAGGGAGGTTAGTGCTCACTGCTCCTGAGGATGGCAGAGAGAGGGAAAATGCATCCAGCTCCCACTCAGCCTTACTAGGGATTACACCTGCCTGAAAACCTTCCCTGATAAGGACTGACTAGGTTGGGAAAGAGAGATGAATACCCACAAAAGCATTAGAAGAGAAGCAAATACCATCAGGTTAGCAACTTACTTTTTTCTTTCCTTATCTCTTTTAAGAGTTTGCGACCCTCCAGCCTGCTGAGCCTGAGACTGGAGCAATTCGGCTGCTGTCTTCCTTTGTTTAAAGGCATTCACTTCATCATCCAAAGATTTCTTCTTATCCTCCAGCTTCTTTTTTTCATCCTGATGCAACTTCTTCAGACGATCAAACTTTTCATGCAACTAGAGGGAAAGAAGAAAGGTGAGTGCTACCAGATACTCTGTTCACAGGAGAAGACACAGGTAGAAGGATCCCACGAGATCTCAGCCCACAAATCTCTGTTGGTCTCTACACTGTTTCTAGCCCCCTGACCTAATAGTGCATAGAGGGCAGGAAACAGTCTTCTTACAAAGCTGCCTACAAACCAGACAGTGTTCTAGGCATGAACCATTGCACAGACTAACAACAGAGGATTAGGAGAGTACAATAATTCAAAATAAATAAATAAATAAATAAATAATTCACTTCTTTTTCTCACCAGAGTTCCTGGCCTCATTCCTTTCTAAAATACATTAATGGATTCTCATGCCCCTTCCCAACACTATGGAGGTTATATGGGTATATTTTTTATATAACATGCTTGCATCAGAGGTTGTTTCTCTCCCTGAATTTTGGCATGCCACAGCTGTCAATCAGAATCAAAAAATATGGCACTTTCATGGTGCAGTAAGCTGGACATGCAATCACTGCAATCTAGTTTTGTCCTACAGGATGAGTACCTTAATGTGCCAAGTTAAACTTTTTAGATTTTTTAATACAGTCCTAAACTACACTGCAGAAAGTGCTTTGGCAGCAGCTGCCTACTTGGAAGTGTATCTGTCGCTCACAACCATGAAGAGACAAGTACTGCAGTCTTCACCTCTTTTTCAGCCTCCTTCAGCTCCGCTTCTTTTTCCTTGACCCTCTGGACAAACATCTGCCTCATTGCCTCTTCCTTTTTTTGCAGTTCCCCCAGAAACTCATTTCTTTTGGCCTCATAAGTTTCTTGTAAGCTGAAGAGAAAAGAAAGTCCAGTGACATGACTGAAGACAAACTCTATTTCCCCTAAGTCTCTCAAATCAGGCCCTCACCACAAATACCACTTTCCTACCACCCACCCACGCATGCTCAACGTCATCTTCATCCAACTATTTCTGAGCCTTGTAAGCTATTGCACTTTTCATGTTGAATGTTGGGCAATTCAGAGAGACCAGCTAGCAACTAGTTCAGATGGACACCTCTGTATTTCTGCAGCACTGACATTTCTACTCCTGCAACCGCCATTTCACTCTCAGTCCTGCACACGCTCTCTGTGCTTTCACCTTCCCTCACTCAGCCAGCACCTTTCCTGATGATTTATCTGACCTGGCATGTTTTCTTGCCACATTGTTTCTTTATGTGCTCTCACGGACACACACACACACACACACACAAAAGTTCAGCGCTTCCAACAATGACTCCCTCGAGCTCTCCTGTCTACTCCAGGGATCCCACCTGAAGGGTTTGCTGTCTGGATCGGTGTCCTTGAAGCCCATCTCTTCCAGCTTACACCGTCGGTACAGCTCGTAGTGACGTGTGTGGGTCTGTTCACGAAGGTCTTCCATGTTCACGCGGATCAGCATCTCCCGCAGCTTCACAAAGTCACAGTGAGCTTCATTCTCCACTGTGAGACAGTAAGAAGTAAGAGAGGATAGAAACAAAGGCCTCTTCCCACATTCCTCACCTGTCTACTCTTCCAACAGATTTAACAGCCCTTCTGAACAGAGAAAACTGCTACTATAGGCCTGACACAAGGATTTAACAAAGGATAATCCCCTGCGAGATACTGAAGCCCAGCAGGTCTTTGCTCCTCTTATGAGAGCGAGCCTACTGCCTTCTGGTACAAGTGTCATCATTCATGCCACAAAAATCCCACATCTTGACTCACCCTGCACTGTGCCCCAAGGGTACTGACGAGCTTTCATCATTTTGTTTCCTATCTTCAGCTCCTCTGTGCTCCCAATCACTGCAAATGGCAAGTGAGCCTGCAACACAGTTAATGCAACCTTTGTTAGTCCCTCCCAACTCTGGTGGACAGGACAGCACACAGAGATTAGCACAGCCACTGAGCACTCATTACGCACACGCTAATCTCAGGGAGTCTAGTCACTGGCCACTAGCCCAAGACAAGAGGGAGAAGGGAGGGTCCTTTTTGGAAACCTTGTTAGTGCTACCACTCTACATCCTCTACCTGGCTGATCCTCCCAGCCACAGGGTCTCAGGCGAGATGAGCCAGTGCAAGGCTAGGAGCAGAGTGACAGCTCGAAGAGCACGCTGTGCGGCTCTGCCTGCCGCGCTGTCCCGGGGCTTGCCGTGGCTGAGGAGAACATCTGCACAAGCACAGAAGCAATAAAAGAGGTCTTGGAGCCTTCTTGATTTTATCCCCCTCCCAGTCCCTGGGCTCACACTAGAGCACAAGACAATTTGCTCTATCAGATCAGGAGGCTGAAGTCTCTCCTCCTCCCCCAGATCAACAGGTTTCCTCTCCACGTCCTTCGGCCCTACTGAGAAATGGCAGAACACGTCCCTGCACCATATCAGCTTCTGCATCCATGTGTGCCCCAAGGTCTGCCCCTGGCTGAGCTGGGAAGGACCCCACACTCACTGGGCTGCACTGAGCCTGCCCTGTACTTAGGGCTCCCAGTGCCTCACACTGCCTGCCGCTTGTGCTGGGGCTCACTCTTTATCAAAGCTGCATCTTCTCACAGGTTCCAAGAAATCCAAAGGAACATTGATGACTTTGTACAGTCCTTGTGATGCTGATGCTACGCACAGGCACTGTTGGATGGCTGTGCAGCAAGAGGACAAAGGAGGCTGAATCCAGGGATCACACCCACAAGGAGGGACCCTGGGCACAGCCGAGCACAGCAGGTACCACTAGCTGCAACGTGTCTCGTTATACTCTTTGAGCCCACAAGGAACAGTTGTTACAAGTACTTGACACTTAGCTAAAAGCAAGGGAAATTTGCTTGTTGTGACCAAAAAACACATAACAGTCACTTCTTAGTAAAGAAGGTACTTCTTGTATTCTGCAGAGAGGTTAAGAGGCTTGCCCAGTGCACGTTCAGCACAGCTGGAACAAACCACTCCCAACATCTCACTAAGCTCAGCACACTTCACCTTACACTCCCTTTGTTCCCCAACTCAGACAAGCAAGCAAACCTCCCAGACTCTGGTATCTTATCTTCGCTGTATTTATCTGTTGAGCAGTAAGTGAGATCTCCTCCCACATCTGCTTGCTCGTGGAAACTACACAGCCTTCTGCCAAGCTGCAAAGAAGTGCAAGGTTTCAACACTTAAAAATAAACTTGCCAGCTCCCTGCACCCACCCCTTCCACTGAGTTCTGTGCAGAGACATTTGTTAGCTAGAGCCTTTAAACTGTGCTTGGTTCTGGGCAATTAAAAGGGCCCCAGGGTGCCAACTGTAGGGAAGATCAGTGACCCTGGACTAGTCACAAGAGTAGGTAGAGAAGCTTTAATTCCACAGGTTACATGAAAACATGGACAAGAGAATAACAGCTGGTACAAGCAAATGATTTCAGAGATGAGCTCTGACTGCTCTGTGGTGCTCAGAGCACCACAGCCTCCCAAGTCACTCTCCACACAGAGTTACCTTTGCAGCCGTGCTGACACGCCAGCACGTGGAAAGATGCACATCAGCACAGAGCTGGGCCTGTCCTGCTAGGGGTTCATCCATCAGTATCAACTGTTTGGCTGCTGCTTTTGCTAGGGGGAGAGTGCTGGTGACTTCCTTTTTCCACAAGTAAGTTCCAGCTCCCACCATGCGGGACAGCACATGGGGGTCAGTCATTTAACCACCAGGTGCAGGGAGAATATATTCAGTAGTTAGCTACTTCATTCAAAATGGAAAAGCCAACTGGGAGCTGAAAGAATAGGAGAGCTTGTTTTTTGTATTGTGATTTAAGAATAAAATCTGGGTGGGAGGAGATTCAAAGAATTTTGGAGAGTGTTTTCAAGTGGTCTCTACACCTCTGAACTTATATGCACAGTGGGATTCTCAGAAAGTCCACACTGATTTCAAGAAATCTTATTCTGAAGATTTGTTTAACCTGACTGTTTTCTAAATACTCCACTTGATGCCTTTGCTCATGGTTAAATACTTCTGTTTCTGATCACGATGGCACAGATTTCACACCTTCAGTTCATCAATTTCTGTCACATCAGGCAGTATTTTCTTTGTTTAATAAGTCAATTGCTCAATGCAAAATACTCTGAAAAAAATTCCTCGTGCATCCAGCCCAAGACAACAAAACAAAGTAAAATGCACATTAAGCAGTGAGTTTGCATATTTTAAAACCTAATTTTACTTTTCATGTAAAAGATAACCAAAGTAGGCTATATGCAAAACATTAAGTAATCAAGAGTCCAGTATCAATTTTTTCTGTAATTCAAAAAAAAAAAGACATAGCTGCTCTAGAATGTTTGCTGGTCAGCAAGATGTACAACTTTAGCGTGAAGACTGCAATTATAATCTTTCAAAGGGTGTTGATCTGTAACAGACAAAGATAAGGAAGCTTTCTGTAGAGAAGCATAAACACAAAGGTGAAAGCAACTGATTGAAGTTTTCCATTCCTCAACTGCAAATACAATTAAAATTGGCAATTTAAGCGACAGACCTAAAGCATCCCATCCTGTCTCTTTCTTTGGTCTCAGTCCCTCCACAAACTCATCTCCTGACCTGAAGCATAAGACTTTTTTGTTTTTCATAAAAATCTATATTTGGATACAAGTTTTCCAGGTCTGCAGAACTGCCTTGATCGGATTCAGATTCTAGCCTGCCTAGTCCCCAGAAACCTGGTAATTATGATTTGTATCAGTTTAATGGAGGATTTAAAGAGCTGATCTCTCTGTGCATCAGCTGATGCAACCCAGAACACCCACAACCCAGGACAGCGATTCTCTCAGGAGACACAGAAGTGGCCAAAAGGAAAGATGAGCAGAGCTTTACCTTCACCCTCAGAATGGCCAAAAGGAGAGGACTTCTACCTTTGTTATCATATCTCTGGTTCCTTGAGGACAGAGTGATGTTGCATCGTCATTTCCACGAGTAATTTTATTCCTCTGTAGTAAGAGCACTAAGCACTGAGAAAGATGCCATCACAAAACTGCTCTGACCAGGGAACTACCATTAAAAGCCCTTCCAGTAGAACAAGCCTCACGCTTCTTTCATGTCTCTCCACAACACTGTACAACCATTAATATGGGACCAAGCACTTCAATAATACTAAGACAGCAGCTTCCCCTACTTGTTCTCCTGCAAAAAAATTTCTGGAAAATGGCAGCATGGGCAGAATGTACTTGCAGAGGGCCCATGGGACAGCTTGCTGTCTTCATGGAGTCACAGACAGGCAACCACCACGCTGGGAACACCTGAACGAGTACTTGCAGGTGCTTTAAGACATGTTTGACTTGAGCTGTGTACTCTGCTTTTCTGAACTGATGGTTCAGCTGTGTGACTTCTTGCCACAGAACCCTGGAAGTTCACTGATGGGGGAACATCACATGATGCATGGGACAGAAATCCTTGATTTGAGTCTGGTCAGAGGCTGAGGAAATACATCGTTATACATTCTCTCTTTTCTCATATACTCCAAGAGTGACCAAAAGCAGATGTTTGGAAAGGAGAGGGGCCACCCTGGCCCAAACCTTGCATCTTATGACTGGATTACATATTTCTCATAGCAGCATTTAGTTGCAGCTCAGAGGAAGCCGTTGCTCTAACCAGCCTTTTTGCATCCCCCCAGCAACCCCTCCTGGACAATCTTTCATCTTTCACCAGAGCTGCAAGGCAAAACCAGACCAAGCACCCAGCTAAGTAACAGCAGATCAACAATAAAATAGCAACCCAGCGACAGGAGTACCAGAGCTGGCCAGGTGAAGGGGCCCTGCTGCAAGGACAGCCACAGGCAAGAGGAGACACCTACAGAGGCAGGGTTTCACAGGAAACACCCATCCAGGATAGCAAAGCTGCTGAGTGTGGCACAGAGAGGTGCGTGACTGTTGACAGCCTGACCCTCACAGCAGGCAGATAATACTCAACTGATTAATTCACAACAAAGGACTGTCCATGCCCTGCATAGCCAGACCTCACTGTCTGTCCAATCTCCTGCACTGGGGCTTATGCGTTAGGACAAGTAAGGTGTTAAACACCACCTGCTTTCTGACTAGAAAAGCCTGCCAGAGAGGCAGTGGCCTTTCACAAGGCTCTGCCAGCCTAGAAGGACACTACAAAGACAGGATCATCTGTTCTTAAGATACAAAATAAAAGGGAAAGTGGATCTAAGAAACACCCCAATATAGGCCTCCCCCCCTACAGTGACAGCACTGTTCTGGGAGAGTAGGAAGGGCTGAGTTACTTACATTCATTGTCCCATTTATCTCTGCCACCGATTCGTCATCTGTTGGGAACTGGTAGATCTGAACCCCGTTACTGACCAGTTCGCTCGTGATTTTGATTTTAAACTTGGTCAGCTCACTCTTGGAAATGGCATCAGATTTGGCAATTATAGGAATGATGTTGACCTAGAGAGGAACAGAGTGTTAAGCCCTGAGCTTTGCTCCAGGTTGTTTTTCCAAGTCTGCAGTACAACTGACAAAAACTTAAAAGTGCTCAGTAAGCCTACAGGATGGCTGTCAACCCAGCCATACCCATTAGCACAAGGGCTACGCCCGTGGGGAGATGTGCCCTGAAAAAGCAGCACTTCCATCACGTGCAAGGTGACCTGCACAGTAGCAGTTAAACACACCTACCTTGCTGTCAAGCTTCTTCATTGTTACCAAGTCCAAGGATTTCAGTGAGTGGCCTGTCGGAGCGATGAAGTACAAGCAAGCGTGGATCCGGGTGTCGTGGTAATTGTGCAAGACCCTCTTTATCTTCAGCTCTTCTTGCAAGTAGGCTTCAAACTGAGCATCGATGAACTCGACAATGGGCTTGTAGCTTTGATGAAAGGGAAAAGAGTTATCTCACAGAGAGGTAAAGAGACAATACTCCTTTGCTTGCTTTTTAAAAATGAGCTGCTTGTTAGCTATCCACTTCCCAGGACCAGGGCTCTGAATCTCCCTTCCTCCCCACCTGTAAGAAATATGAATGGTGCACCACTGACAGATGTGGTGTTACAACAGGCTCTAGCAGTCTGTTTGACAAAAACAGTGCTGAAGATTCAGAAGAGGATAGGAAAAACACCAGGGCTACAGAGGCTATGGATTACTACAGAGTAATCTGCAGAGAAAACGGCCTCTCACTTCAAAATGTGAGAGGGAGACACTTTTCAAAAGGGTAATGCAGACTCATTGGCAGCAGCGAGTAACCCTCGCTGGCACTCAGGGAACGAATGGCTTGCTGCTCTCAGTCCCAGCTCCTGTATGTGAAAGACACAGCTCTATTCAGGGCTACCTTTGCCCAGTGCAGGAAATCCCTGCAACTCCCTTCCGAGGCCACCTGAAATAAGAGAGCCTGTCAGACCCAATGCCAAGGACATCAGTGCACCTTAAACAAAACTAAAAAGAAGATCTAACAGACCCACAACAAAGCAAACTCCATCCGCAACGCCTCTGAAGATGCGCACTGGAGAGGACCTGGCAGAATGACAACCCTTCACCACCACGCTCCGGCCCTGCTGGATGTGTGCAGCCAGAAATATTTCCCCAGATTACATTTCACTGAACACTAATCGTGCTTCCATAGGCAAGATGGAAGAGCCCTGCCAGCAGTGGCTGTTAAGCCAAACAGTCACTAGACCACGCTAGTGGGTTGGCTGGCAGCTTGCGGTCAGCACAGCACAAGGCAAAGAGCACAGAAATGTCCTGGAGCTCTCAGCAATCCCCATCCGATGAATTTGGGCAGAAGGCTGCCATCAGGCCAGATATTGCTCTGACAGCATAAGAAAAGCTGCTTCGATAGCTGGAGCGGTGATGACACACCATGGCCTCTCTCCTCTTTTCTCCCCGTCCCATCCCAAAGAGATGACAACTCGTAAGAAGGAAAGAGGAGAGCACAGTCTGGCCCGACTAGAGCACAGGAGGAAACCCTGCATGAGAGAACCAGGTCACAACACAGCCTCTCTCCCTCTGCACTTACCTGTCCTCCTTGTTGATCTGATCCCCAAAGCCCACTGTGCTCACAATAGTCAGCTTGAGGTTGACGTTGCTTTCTTGCAGGTCATAGGTGCTGGATTTCAGCTGGACCCCAGGCTGTGAGTGAGATGCTGGGTCACCTTCAAACTTGGTGTTGAACAGCGTGTCCATAAGGGTGGACTTCCCAAGACCAGTTTCCCCTAATGGAGAAAAAGAGAGTCAAAATGTTTTGTTGAATATTACTATGGCTTGCCCTTTCAGCATTCAAACATTAACAGGGGTGAAATTGTAGCAGACGAAGGCAGATCTCACGCTCCAAAGGGATCGTCTGGCAAGCAGAAAGGCATGCACAATGGGAGGTCTGTATTCTGGGCAAATTACATTTCACAGTCTAACGGCCATTAATATTGTTAGAAAAGAGAGATGAAAAGGAAGAGTTGAAAAGGCAAGGGAGAAAGCATCATTCAGATCCTGCAGAAACCTGTAGCTACACTGCAGAAGATGCTGTTTTCATTACAAGGCAAGGAGAGGAGGGGAGAAATGGGACCCATTGCCATTTCCAAAAAGAGATGCTCCAGGTTAATATTTCTGTAATTAGCAGCCACTAAAATAGCTTCCTTCAGCGCAGGAACACGGAGAGTTGGCTCCAAGCCTACAGCAAGCTGTGCGCTTGTTGTTTGTACCCACGACAGACTGAGCTGGGGGACCAGCCTTCCAGACTGGGGAGGGACAGTTTCTGGTCCATCTGGCTTCCACACCATTAGGGGCTGCACAACTTGTACAACACTCAAAAACCTGCTTCCAAAAGCTCTGCAGCACTGAACTGCTATTTGGATTCCATCTATCACTGCAGAGCTGTTTCCTTATCAGGCAGGAACAGACAAATCCAAGAGACCAGTCGCAAAAATTTGTTTTAGATACACCCCAAAGAGAACCAAACAAACCCTTGTACGCTCATCCCAGAGGGCAGCCTCCCTCACCATGCTCTGACTACAGAGCCAGCTGTCCCAGCCCGCACTAAACCTACAAGCAGGCTGTTTTGTTGCCCTGTGAGTACCGGTGTATTTTGGAGAATTGACCATTTCAGAGCTGCCTGCCTGGCTTTGGCAGGAACTTCAGCATGCAGCTGAACCCCACCCACTGTGCAGGCTGCTCGCCCAGGCCACCAGGGGACTGCGTCTCACTGAAGCCACCTTCCCTCCTCCCTCCCAGAGCCCTCAGCTCCCAACCAAAACTTCATCATCCTCCCACTCTGCCCAGAAGAAAAGAGCTTCTTATTTTCGTAGGCTTAGAGCTCTGCAACAGACCCAAAGTTGCATGAAATGCCCAATTCAGTAAGGGGAAACTCCTCCCTTTCCTCCCCCATATCCATCTCTGCGCCTCTCCCCTGCAGGCAGACAAATTCCTCTCTCTTGGCCCCAGAGGGGACTTCCCCGGCTCCAGACTGAAGCACAGGGCAGGGCAGAGCTCCAGTGCCCCCGGAACTGCAGGCTGTCTGGTTGTCAGGACTCGGCGTCGGTTATCCTTCCAGAAGGCAGCAAGATTCATCAACACCTGAAAGTCACCGTGCGCCTTGAGCTGCAAAGCAGCCTGGGCAAGCAGCCAGCAGCGGGTGCACACGTCCAGCAGCCCCTCACACCACCCCTGGCTGCACCCCAGGGGGACAAGAATCAGTGCCAGCAGCATGTGCTGCTACCATCCTGCCCTGCATGGGACCTGGGGGGAGCAGGGGCACCGAGCATGGGGCATCGTCACAGGTTGGGTGGGGATTTCAAGAGTTAACAGCAGAGAGCCGGCATGACCTCGCCAGGCCTTTCTCAGGGATTCCAGGAAAGCATCAGTGTAAAAAAAGACAGACATCTGAACAGCTTGAGGAGGCAGCAGTGTTTCCAGAGCTCCTGCCAAGGGTTCCTGCCTGAACGGCTGGGTGGGGAGCAGGGAGCTGTGCCTGGCTCCCAGGCCTGGGGCAGGGGAGCTGCTCCTGCCTGGGGCTGCAGGACGGTGGTGGAGGAGCAGCGGGGCTGGGCAGGGCAGGAGCTGTGCTCTGCAGCCATACGTGGGGTNCACTCCAAGCTGCCCCTCGTCCCTGCCCCCCTCCTGTTGTAGGGTGCACGGTGTTCCTGCGAGGACAAGGCCACTGCTCAGACACATCTCCAAGCTCCTAATTACTGCCTCCTTGAAACCAACCCTGTGAAGTTTTCAGCAAGGGCAGCTTTGAACTCATGCTGAAGTTTTCCTTTTGGATGAGGATGATTTAAACTGCTGTGACGTGGTCCCCAGGCGACAGGTTCCCATGCAGACACCCACGCCTCTGTTCAGAACACACAACACCCGGTCACTAACACAGCAGCTCAGCACACGCACTCGGGCAGCGCACAACACAGGCACTGCATCCATCCCTGCAGCCCCAGCACGGCACGGAGAGCCCCCAGGGAGGGAGGACAGGGAGCAGCACGGCTCTCAGCCCCCAGGAACAGCACAGGCACTATCAGAGTGATGTGAGATGGCGATGGGCTGAGTGAAGCACTGTGCTGTGCCCAACACGAGCAGAGCTGGGAGCAGTGCTGCTCTGGAGGGCAAACTGACAAGGGAGCATCGCTGCACCTCCCGGGGCTTCTGCCTGACACAGAGGCAGCTCTGCTGGCTGGGGCTGCGGGGTGCCAAGGGCTTCTGGTAAGGACGGGAGCCCAGATGGACCAGATGGGCTGATGAAAAGGACAAGCAGCCTGTGCTCGTTCCAGCCGACAGCGCTGGAATCTTCTCCAAAAAGCAGAAATGATGAATGGGGATTAAGGGAGGCAGAACGCCTCGGAAAAGGCAGCAGTGTACGCAAATGGAGCCGGAGGCGTCCTTGGCAGGGAGATGACTTTCTGACGGCAGGCTTCGAGGCACACATGTGATGTGGTCTCCAAAGCTGTACCTCAGCATTATGTAACCCTGCAGCAGTCTGCTCCCCGAAGCGGGGCTGGCAGAGCGCTGTGGGGAGGACAGGGTCGCAGCGGTGACCTTTATTGTTGAGTCCTGCACCAGGAAGCTGACAGCCACTGAAAGGCAGTAACACTGCACCTCTCAGCATGGGGCAGACTTTAGCTTTCAAGGCTGACGGTTTTCAGAGAGGAAAATAGAAAAGGCAGCGGGTTCTGGACACAGGGCAGCCCCATGCCAGCACCCACAGGCATCACCACTGCCAGCACCAGGCCCCACAGTGCCTGTGGCAAAGGACACCGGGCACCAGCACCGCAGGGACAGAGCTAGCAGTACCCAGAGCCTTCTCCCAGCACCTGTCAGGCAAACAACAAACTGCTCACTGCTCCTTTGCCTCTCTGAGGATTTCAGAGGCCTCAGCCAGCTCTCCAGGAAGACAGAAGAGTCCTCAGAGCTGCTCAAGAGCACGGAGCATTTGAAGCCCTGCTGAGCCCTTTCAAGAGAGAGCAACACCTGCCCTCTGTGAGATGAACAACCCTGACTCCAGACATCAAATAATTCCATCTTAAAGAAGATGTACACGCGTGCACAGCCCTTTCATGTGAAGAAACAGGAGCTAATCCAATGCAGCAGGTTTGGCAGGACAAGCCCTGAGGCAGCACAGCCTGATAAGGGCAGTCTCTCATGGAGAGGAAAAAATAGCTCTTTTCACCTGACAGCATACAAAGCAAGGCAAAGGCTGGGCTTCCAGGGGCAGGGGGAGGAACACAGCTCCACAAAGTGCCTCAGAGGAGCCCACAGCCTCCCAGCTGCCCAGCAGATCTGTGGCTCTTCAGCCGGAGAAACCCTGTGCTCAGCTGGCTGCACACTGACCACAAAACCAAGCACTGGGCAGCTTCCAGGCACTGCATCTCACTGCCCCACAGAAGCTGCCTGCTGGGGAGCAGATGGCAGCTCTGTGCCAGGAACCCTGTGCACAGCCCTCCTTTCCCCAGCCAACGCAAGCTCAACCAGAGACCTTGCACAGGGCTGAACTCAGTGCATCTCCACACAGCCTGGCTGGAGTGGCACCCCCATCCCTGAAACCAGGGAAATTCCAGCAAAAACTGAGTGCTGCAAAGGAACAAGCCAGAAGCTGCCAGGTCCAGTCTGGGAGCTACTGACTACACATGGGAAAGAAGAAGAAAAAACAGGAACCATTCTGTGGGAGAGTCCTCAAAGCTGTCATACAGCCCCTGGGAAAAGGGAAGGAATTTCTTCAGCAAAACAGTGGTTTCTCATGGCACTGAGTAGGCTGCTCAGGACAGATCGCTCACAAATCCTGAGAGGGAGGAAGGAGGAAATTCCTGCTTATACTGGGATGCTAGTCTGATGTGACTATAATCTATCCTGGCCAAAACCGAGAAAGTTTTCCAGATAAAACCTCAGCCTACTCTTCCTCTCTCTCCACCACCTCCCTGAGCAACGCAGCCAGCACAGAACATCTCGGCCAGTAAAGGCTCCCCCAGCCCTTGCACTGAACCAACACACAGCTAACATTCTGGCACAGAACCTCTAGGAAGAAGGTGGCTGTGCTGAGGAATAAAGGATCAGAGAAATCCTCCACAATCCCTAGCTCCCTCCGAGCAGTTTGCTCCTTTACTCTATCTTTGGCTCTCATCTGGCAGAGGAGACAGCTCTCAGCATGAGAACAGCTAAAAATTGCTCTGATCTGGACGTGCTGCTGAGAGGCATTTCTGAAGCTGTCCTGGCTCCTGCACGGGGAGCTGGAGCCATTGCTGGCTCAGCTCCAGCACAGTGCAGAGGAAAACTGTCGTTGGATTTTTCCCCCAACACACCACACACTGCTGAGAAATGGGGAGCCCCAGCGTGCCTCTCCATCACGTGTAGTGGCCTGCATCACCAGTTCACCTCTCTGCTGCTTCCATGGCCTCCATCCTCATTGGCTCTCTGCTCCTCCAGTTGTTCACCCCACGCTCCCGCTGTATGAGCCAGACCCAGCAGTCTGAATGACAGATGGATTCTGGGACCTTTTGTTTTCTTTCTAAATGATTAATTTTGTTACCATGAGTAAAAAGAGGCTCTTAGAAGCCATGTTAAAGCTCCAGTTTGTCAACTAAAGATCACCAGATCTTTCTCTAAGGGAGCTTACCACATTTTTCTATAAAGCCCCTATTTCAGGACTGACCCTGTCTGTGCTGTTACCATTCATAACAAGCCGACATTAATAACTAATGTGCATTGATCCTGGTGAGCCCTTGCTATTCAGGGGTGCAAGCAATTACTGCATTCCAGTTCTGTTCTGCAAAGAGGAAAGCAGAGGTATTCAGCTGCTTTCCACATCCTGAGGAGAACATTTAACCAAGGATGCATCCGCTGCTGCACCTGTACCTTGCAGAAAAAAAACACAGCAGCTCAGTGACTGCAAAAGGAAATACTGTAAAATTTCCACCTCTGGGACAGGAGAGTTTCACTGGGTCACATCTCATTCCCATACAGTAGAAATCACACACTGACTCAGCCTGACAGTGACCTCTACTTGTCAGCAAAGTTTATCATCTCACGGAATGCCCCTGTCAGGAAAGTTCTCCCTTCAGCTCCATTTACCAGGGCTCTCTCTGCACTCTGCTCCTCTCCTCAGCACCACCAGCCACAGCAGCACCAGCCACAGCACAGCCACATGCTGTTTTAATTCAAGCAGGCACAGAAGGGAGGGAAATAAAGGCAGCTTTTAGTGCTTTAAGAGGAGCGTGAGTGATGTTTTGTTAAAATAATTATAATAATTATTCAATATCTAACCACACAGGACCTCAGAACAAAGTTCTCTGGCATGAATACTTGTTTTCTTTTAAAAGTATGGGATTGAATCATACTAGACAAATAAAGATCATAATAAAAGCATGAGATTTCAGGCATTTTATTTCTATGGCTCACTGCTTGGTAGAAGGCCACACAGCATAACCCAGCAGGGATTTCCCAAGGCACAGTAAATCTTGTGACTGAAAATAGACAGAACAGAGGGGTGGAAATTTAAACCAAAGCTACCTTGTCAACTCCCTTGGCTGTGAGCTACACCCAGCTGCACAGAAGCCCTTTTCAGCAACAGAACTCCCCGAGATGAAATACTCACCCACGCAGAGGATGTTGAAACAAAAGCCATGGTTAACCGACTTATTAACCAGCTGGTCAGGCAAACTGTCAAACCCCACGTGTCCGGCAAGGGGAACAGTACGACAGCCTTCACCCTGAAACACAATGAAAAGTAGTTTGTATCATTTTCAGGCAAAACACACTGATCCCTATGCATCCTTAGGGCCTCCCAGTTAGAAGCAGCCACACCATGCATGCAGATTTGTACATACATCACAAATCTTGTCAGTGTGCATGGCTCCTCTCCAGAACAAAGCCAGGCAGCACACACAAGACATCCCCTTCGCCTCGTGTGAGACAGGAGCCCGGCCAGGAAGATGTCGAGCTGGGCTAAACAATACCCAAACACAACAGCTAAAGAGAGGTGGAAAAACATTCATTTCCTGAGAAATTATTTAGATGCTCGAGTCTCACCGTACCCTGACAACAAGAACCCCCACTGAAAAGGAATGCATTATGGACACTGCTGCCAGGACCCGACCCAGCAAGGGAGCCGTGCCACGAGCCGCCAGCAGCAGCCCGGTGTGCACGTGCTGCACAGCTCCCCTCCCACAGCCCCAGAAAGGGACTGCCCTCTCCAAATCAAAGGCTCTTTCCTTATTAATATATTTCGGTGCCAAATGCAGAAAATTCCCCTCTGGCCTTTCTGGCACATCATCAGCTCGCAAGAGATACTACAGCCAAAAGGCAGCACTTTATAGGGTATAATTTTCAATTTCTTCTTTCAGAATCCTGTTTTAACATACATCAAAGCCTGTTTACAGGGACAAGCATGCTGTTCTCCTCCTCTGTTAGGTACACCCATGTTTTAGGGCAGGAAAACACCCCCAGGGACGCACTACAGGAGGCTGTCAGAGCGAGCATCGCACTGTTCCTGGTTTGCTGGTGCAGGTTTTTTTTCCCCCCAAACGTGAGGACCCAAACACACTTCAGCCATTAACCTCGCATACAGCCCTGCGACGTGTCGATATGCTTCCCCTCAGCCACATTTTGTGTGTCAGGCTGCTTCTTCCTGCCAAGACCTGCACCAAACATGGCTCCACGCTCACCCCAGCACCTTCCTCCAGCGCCTCGGGACCGGGGGAGGGCTCCAGCAACCCGATGGCTCCATCTGCACCTGCAAGGACACAGCTCCAAGGCCCAGCAACCCGCACACAAACCACTGAGCACCGTAAGACACGCTAACTTGTGTCCCAGCACTCTCCCAAAGCAGAACGCGGGGCTGGAGCACCTCGCGGAGCCGTCTCCTGGCGGTGAAGCAGCAGCGCTGCCCTGGGGAGAGGAGAAGGGAGGGCAGAGCCGCAGAGCCAGAGCCCCGCAGCCTGCAGCCTCCCAGGCACAGAGAACCACCGCGTGTATTTTTAACACTCGGCCTTAAAACGGCTCTGCTGGAAGAGTGCTTGAGCACCGCTCTCTCCAGGAAGCGTGGGTGGGTGTGTGGGCTCCCATTAGGAACAGATCTGCTCCCCAGCCCTAAATATAAGCACGATCCAGATGGAAAAAAGTAACCAGAGTTGAACTGCTCTTGCTCAGAGGAGGCATTTACCATCGCACCGAGTTCAGCCCACGGGCCATTTCCTGCATGCTCCTCTCGCCGGCACCTGTGGGTTTGTGACGCAGTGAAACCACACTTCTCATTTGTTTCAGGCCAGGAAAGGAGCACTGCAAAATGGGATCAGCTGTGCAGCAGAGCCTGCAGGCTCAGCACAGAGCCACGAGGAGTGCCACGCTGTGCTGTGCTGGAGAAACAGCCAGAGCTGCAGGGCCACAGCATGGGCAGAACGGCCGTGCAGGAACACACGTGGAGAAATTCTGGCTTGTGTCACTTCTGTGGCACTGATGCACATCAGGAAGTTGTCAAACCAAACCTCTGCAAAGAGCAGAGCCGCTTCCCACCAGATCCACGCCAGCAGCATCAGCACTGACAGCACCCAACACAGCACTGCCCGCGTGTAAGCAGTGGACTGGGATGAGCCCGGGCAGAAGTGCAGGAGAAGGCGTTAAGCTGATAAAGCAATTTGTGCTGACAAAGCACTCTGGAGCTATCTGCCGTGGCTTATCCTGGAAAAACTACGCCTCAAGCCTTTTTTTTTTTTTTTTTTTTTAATTTAATACTAAAGATACAGTATGCTTCAACCCTAGTTTCAACAGCACAGCTGATCCCAGGGACGCTGGGATGCTCTCACACGATGCTTGCTGCCCAGAAGCTCCTGCAGCAGTCGGTCACTCGGTGGAGCTGACAAAGCACAGCAGCTCCCTGTTCCCAGACAGACACAGCCTGCCTCGGCATCAGTTCTATTTTAGCAGATTTCACCCCAAAACTTTCACTTGGCATGAGGAACTTCTCGAGCTGCTTTCACCAAGAACCTCGTAGCTGAGCTCTGTCACAGGCACACGCGCTGCCGCTGCACTGCCAGGCAGGGCCAGGGCACAGCAAGAGGAGAGATTCACCTCTGCTCCAAGTGATCTCACCTCCCTGTCTCTGAGGGGTTCAAGCACCTCCTGTGAGCTCCCCCAGGCTGCAGGAAGCACTGTTGCCGGCTCCGACCCTTCCCAAGAACTACACAGAGAATACAGAGATGTAACAAATTACCCCAAGCCTCAAAGCACCGCACACGAACTACCAGCTCACAGTCAGGCTCAGAGGTGTGTGGATCTCTCCAGGCCCTCAGGATGGCACATGGATGCAGCAGGAGCTCTGCCCTGCCCCGGAGGGACGCTGCCGCTCCGGTGTCCTCCCAGGCACATGGTCGGGACCACCGCTGGTGGCTGGTACCAGCAGGAACAATGAGGGACAGCCCAGCTAAGGCAGAGCTGCCTGGCCACATTCCAGCAGAGCACAGAACACAAAAACTCCATGCTCTGAACCCAAGGGACTCGGTCTCTACAGGGCACAACAAAAAACGCTCTCAAGAGCTGCGGTGCAACACCTTTTCCTGGATGAAAACATCAGACCCCCTCCCATGGCCTTCATCCAGTTCCCCAGCTGCTCTCGGCTCCGCATGAACAGCACCCGGGAGTGGTGCCGTCCCCTCAGCCCCCCCCTGGCACAGGCGCGGTGCCCCCCGCATCACCAGGGGCAGCTCCCGAACACTCAGCGAAACCAACGCGGCACGGCTGGAGGCTCCGTGCTCCCTTTCCTCGCCGGCCGGTGACAGCCCGCCGGGATGGAGATGAGGGAGCGCCGGCAGAGAGGGAGCGATGGCTGCGGGCACGGCAGCCGCGGATCGCTGCACGCAGCCCCTGGGCCACGCAGCGCCCGGGCGGTGCCGGAGGGGCCGCGCAGCCCCGCCGCAGCCTCGCAGCACCCGGCCGAGCCCCGCGCAGCGCCGTGCGGGGATCGGCTCCAC
>WBMW01003904.1:94845-108037 GCA_013396635.1 Penelope pileata
GGTCCGGGCTGCGGGCGGTGCCGCGCTGAGGGGAGCGGGCGGGCGCAGCGCAGCCCTGGGGCGGCTGCGGGTCCCGCTCGGAGGATCCGTGGGGGCGGTGGCGCGCAGAGCCCCGCGGGGCGGAGTGCCGGGGAACGGCCGCGGGGCCCTACTCGCTGGGAGCGGCCGAACGCGGCCGTGGCCCCGAGTGCGGGCGGGGCGCCCTCAGCAGAACGGCCCCGGTCCCACCGCAACGGCCGGGCTGCGCGGGGCGGCCCTGCCCTCACCCCGCGCCATCCTGCCCGGGGCACGGCCCCGCTGCAGCCCGGCAGAGCCCGGAGCCGGGAGCTGAGGGAAAGCCCCATCGCCAGAGGTTAACGCTCAGAAAGGAGACAGAGGAGTGGTGCAAAAGAGACCTTTATTGGAAGAAAGGGAGGGCCCACGGGCATAAATTCCCGCGGGGTCCCTCACGCACCGCAGGGTCACAGCTCCTGTCATTCCCCATCTCCCAGCCACATGGGGCCCTCTGCCTTTCCCTGGGGGCTGAGGTACTCGGGGGGTCACAGCCTCCCCAGCCCGCAGTCACACACTGCATGCGTGGTTACCCCCAGCTTGATGCTGCCCTGGGCACAGAAGTCAGTATCCATCAGCTCAGGAGTTTGGGCTACAGCAAGGTGTCTGCAGCATCTCCGTTGGTAAAGACGCCTTCCCCCATCCCATCAGAGCTGAGACATTCCCCTGCAGGGCAGCAGCCTCACCGTGCCACACACTGCGGCCATGCAGGCATCCCAACAAGGGGAGCTGCAGCCGCCCAACCAGCGCCCCATGGTGCCATCCCTCCACCCCATGGCAAGTGGCTGCTGGCAGTGACCCAGGGCAACATGCAGGGCACCCCCAGGCTGCTGCCACAGGAGAGCCCCTGGGACAGGCTGCACTGGGCTCCGCATGGGCCATTTCCCATGCCCAGAAGAAGGGCTGTCCCATCAACATGAACGTCCCCACGGCAGGGGCACCCCCCTGGCACCCAAGGTATGTGTGTATGGTGTTCACCAGAGCTCTACCCAGATCATTTGGACTTGTTTTTCACATTCTTGGAAGGCCAAGGCTGCTTCAAAGTATCTTGAGAAAAACAACTGCCTCTTCCTCTTTTTCAGCAGCCTCAGGTGATTTTTGCCCCCCTGGACAGCAGTCTGATTTGAGAAGCGATTCTCAGACAGCAGCTGGGGAGTTTCTGTTCCTCATCCCACAGCACCAGCCCCATGGAGACCCCGCTCCAAGGCCTCTTTCCAGCCACCTCTCTGAGATCTGCAGGGCTGAACACAGGGAATGAGATGATCCCCGGCCTTGCTGCACAGGTGAATTTACACCCCAATGTGAAAAGATCCACAGGTAACTGCCCTGGGGGAATTTCAGCCTGTTTCAGACCCCAAGCTAATGCGATCTATATTCAGACTGTGCTCTGAAATGCTGCTGAGACATGGGAATAACCTTCGGGTTATGAACAACAGGAATTACTCCAAACCCGAAGAGATTTGTGTTGGTTCTGAACATGAGCTGGTGTTTAACGAGGGCACAGAAGTGATTTTTAGAAATGTAGGTAGAAGTGCTTTTTACTGGGGTAGAAGCAGAGTAAGAGCAGCCCATGGGCCTCTGCTGAAACACCTCTGAAGCATTTTGCAAAGTCTCTGGCAATGCTGTTTGCTGCTTTCCTGTTGCAGTGACTTGCTGCCTCCTGCTGATGATGAAGTAGAAACTACACTGTCATCAGACAGGAAAATAAACTAACAGGTCCCCCAAAGTGTCCCAGAGCTGGTAAAAATCCCAGCCTTCCTGTCCTGTGCGCAAAGAAACATCCCTCTTACGAGGGAGAGACGGCCACGAGATCTGAGCAGAGCACACACTCCACATGCATTATGTGTGCTCAGCAGACGCTGCTGTGCAGTGCTACCTGCTGCAAGCTGTAAAGCAGAGCACATCCATTTACCCCCAACATGAAAAGCAGCAACACAGAAGGTGTAGCAGCCTTCCTCAGGAAGCTGCAGCCATGGCAGGCTGAGCCCAGAGAGCAGCACCAGAGCACTTTGTGGCACTCAACGGAGGGGTGAGCTTCACTGCAGGCACATCCAGGAGCAGCATTTCTGCAAGCTGAGCAGAGCACCTGCACCGGGGGATGGCTGCCCTGAGGGCTGCTCTGGGCAAGGGGACGGAGCAGCCCAGCTGGGCTCTGTGCTCCTCCAGCTCCCTGCAGTGAGTTGGTGACTGGGGCCCTAGTGGAGAACGCAGGCATCTGGGAGCTGCAGTGCTGACTTCAGTTTAATTCCTTCTCTCCTCTCTCCCTTTGAGCAACACCTTATTACCATTCTGCTGGGAAAGTTTTGAATTAAGCTGCGCCTGTGGCTGGCATCAAGACCAACTCCATCAAGCCATGGCAAGCTCTGAACACAATGAAGCAGCAGGTTGTTGCATTTTCTAGGGATATATGCTGACATTACGTATTACAGTCTACAGAGTAGTCAATTTTCCAGGAGATTTATCTATCCTAAAGGAAACTCTCCTCTGCTGCACCGCTCCCCCACCAGGATGTTATCCCACGCTCCCAGAGCTGCCCTGCCCCACCTTGCACCCAAGAGCTGGTGCTGCGCAGTGGGTAAAGCTGTCACCTTCAGCTGTACTCAGGCACAAGGCGAGGTGCCCACAGTCTCCCAGGTCACAGCCCAGGCCTAGAGCAGCCACCTGCAGCTAACAGGGGACGTGCTCAGGGCAGGCATGGCAGGCATGCTGCTCAGGCACTGGGCAGGCAGGCACATTGAGCATCCAGGATTATTCTCAGCTTCACATTCTCACTGCATGGAAAATATTTTCACGGTACTTCTGGACATGTAACATGTCAGCAGTTGAACAGTACTGACTGCCCAGCAGTTCCTGTTTGCGCGTGCTGTTAGTTAAAAAAACCACCACTGTGAATGAGCAGCAGGAGCTAGCTGTGCTTCACTACGTGGTCTGCCCCTGATGTTCAGAAGCCTTGTGTGGAGTAACTGAGTTGGGAAATGGCCGCTGTGATCGATGCCAGCCACAGGGATGTGGAACCCAAACGTAACTGAGGATGTAACTGCAGATCCCCACCCAGGAAGCCACCTCACCCCAGAGAAACCTTTCTATGTGCTTTGCAGCTCCATAAAATCTAACCAGTGGAGATAAACAGACACAACTTCAGCAAACTCTTGTCAGTGCCGCTTGCTTTTCTTAGTGACATTTCCCACAACGACCCAAGATGTAATGCAGTCTCCCCTGGAGCTGACCAAGCACAGGCTGGCACTCCAACCACAGCAGCTGTGGATTGTTAGGTGAAGTCTTTTTCAAACCCGTACATGTCCTCTGCCTCCAAAACACTGTTCTTTTTCCCCCACAATTTGTCTAATAAAATATTTTGTTCAAACTGTTCTAAAATCAGTTGTGATTTTTACCCCTTTTCTTTTAGAACTGGTACATTTTGCTCTCTACAATTTATGGTAACTGAGAAGACACACCTGTCTACCTGGCAAGTGCTGACAGGGTTTCTCACAGGGTTTCCACACTAGGTAGGAAGGTGTCTGCAGTAACACTGCCTCACTCTGTCCTCACCCCACCATACACGCATAAAATCATTTCAGCCAAATCATTCAGGTCCATATTTATTAACAAGCCTGTACACTGTCAATACTTAGGATGCCTGAAAAAAAGAACACTAACAGAACACAGTCTCCATGTTTCAGATACAGATTGCTCCAAGATAATTCCTGTTACCATCACGAGCCCAGACCGGCTCCCACAGGAAGGACCGAGTGCTGCAGTCCAACACTACAGAGGGAATGACCAGGGGGTGTTGTCTGGGGGTGTGCTAATCTGAAGCAGAAAGACAAGTGTTCTCAGAGTTCCCAGGAGAGAGTCTCTCTTACAAGCCCAGTTTGGTCCTTCTCCAGTGTCTCCTTTTGGAGTTGTACCTAAGACAAAAGCAGGGTAGGTTAGCACAACACACACGTGAGGATCCAGGTGCACTGAAACCACGTTTCATGAGCTCAGCAGTCGAGGACAGAAATCTGTCTCACACACTACAGTGGCAAGCTGCCAACAAAAATCGGCTTTGTACTTGTTTTTCAATTTGAATTTCCATCTGTTTCCTTCCTTCATTCACTGATCAGCATGCTACAGCAACAGAATCTAACCCTGCGAGGGAAGCGTGTCTGGAAATAAGCACCAGCACTGGCAGGGGAACGTTCCCCCTCCCCTTCTGGAGAGGAGATCTGCCTTGACTGCCCCGTGACAACAAAAGCTGCCTCCTGGATGCAGTTCATAGCATAAAACAAAAATTATCATTTTTGATGATGAGCAGTGTATGCAAAATGCCCTCTTCTAGGAAGGCAGGCATGTTCATTCATGAGCCACAGGTGATGTACCTGTTAAGGACAACGGTTTCACCGACATGCAGGTGGAACCAAGGGCGGCATTAACAGAGTTACTCTCAGCAGGAAAATGGCAGTACTCCCACTGGATGAAGCACTGCAATTGCAGCCTGCTGCAGCACATAACCTGGAATGAAACGGACGAGCAAGGCACTGAAGTGCCACCAGACAAAAATTGTTTTGCCCCATGATAAAATATTTCCAAGTACTGCAATTCAGTCAAAGCAGAAGCTCTTTTTAAGTTGGTAGCTGGAAGACAAGGAAAGAGTCTGGGGCACGCAACACTCATCTCTTAGAAAGAGCTCACAGAAGCAAAAGGAACAGAACCTGGCAACTCTGTGCTGCCTCACTGCCACTGCCGCTCGCCTCACTACTTAGGAGAAAAAGATCTGGGAGAAGGAATCCCACGCCCCTAAAAAGTCCACAGACAGCAGAGCGCACGAGCTGCAGAGCTGGCTGTGCCATGTGGCTGGGCTACACCGGGGGCAGCTCTGAAACCAAAGGGCTCAGCCAGGCTCCACCTCCCACACCCCCCGTGCTGCAGCACTGACTGCTTAAACACAGAGCCTGGAAACAAGGGCTGTGAGCAAACAGGGGAGCTGCTGCAAGTTAACTGCAGCCACAGCCAGGGATCTCACGTCGTCAGTCCCACCTCCCTGGAGCCAGCGAGACCTCTGCTTCTCGGTGCCCGCCCTGTGCCTCAGCCCCCCGCTCTGTGCAGCGCTGCTCGGAGGCAGCGCAGCGCGTCAGGGGGATGCTGAGGGAGAAGAGCTGTGGGCAGGGGATCGTCGGGAGCAGAGCAGCTCCCAAAACAGAGCTCTGGAATAGATCTGCCCCATATCCAGCTCATGCTTTCAGTTTCAGTGACTGACAATCAACTAACGACTGACCCGTGCTAACAATTAATTACCACCCGCAGCTAACTACAGAGCACTGGAAGAAGTCCAACTTCCAGACGAGGAAAAGATGGGGCAGCCCCACGAGAACTCAATGGGCCAACAGAATCCGGTGGGGATCTGAGCCAGCAACGTTCGCGTGGGGGCCGCGCCCCCGGAGCTGCACCCTGGGCTGCAGGAACGCTTCCACCGGGCCGGGCTCCCCCGGCCCTGCAGGACGGCAGGCAGAGGGCGGCCGCAGCTCCGCAGAGGACCCCGGCCGGGCTCGTTACCTGATCTTATTGCCCGTTTTCATGCGGATCCATTGCGGGATGGGTCGGTTTTGCTTCTGCTTCTTAGCAAGGAAGCGTTTGATCTTGAAGGTCTTGTGAGACGACTACAAGAGAGAGTGCCGTTAGTGCTGCGCGTGGCCCCGCACAGCCCCACACGGCCCCGCGCTGGCGGCCGCCGGGACGCTGGGCCAGACCCGGGCAGGCCCCGCCGCGCAGAGCCTCCAGGCCCCGGCCAAGCGAGAAGACTGCAGCCAGAGCCCTCCCGCTCCGCCCCGGCCCCTGTGGACCCCACCGCCAGACTGCCGGAGCCCCGCGCCAACCCGCGGCGGCGCGCGGGCCGGGAGCGGCGCGTCCCGGCGGCGGATGGCGGCCGATCGTCTCACCATGGCGCGGCGCTGCCAGGCGTCCCAGAGATGGCGGCGGCGGAAGAGGCGGAAAAGGCGGGGCGAGGCGGCTAGAGCGGCGCGGGGCCGCCCCACAGCGCCTCCCGGCGGTGGCGGAGCTCAGTGACGGACTGCGCAGCACGAGTTTGTGGGCGTTTATTGGGTTCAGTACAAAATCGCTATGGCTAAAATTCGCTAGCTTAAAGGAGCTGCTACTGGTGAAGTCTCCTCCTAGGCTGTAGAACAACACTTCAAAACAGAGGGAAGATGAAGCAGAAACCGAGAGGGCAGGAGGTGGGAAATGTTTCAGACTTGAACAGAAAGGGACACTCAGTACAACTACACTTGATCAAAATAAGCATTCAGCATAGGCAGACTTTACATGAGAATTTTTCAAGAAGTATCCCATATTAAGCCAGCTTATTCATACACTCCAACTCAATTACTTTACCCAGAGAACCACTTGGAGGAAGGTCTCTCCCTTCCTGAGGTTGTTATGCAATTCCAGATGTTCTCCTTTCCAGGACCTGCTTACCCAGCTCAGTGCTACCCACACACTGCAGCTGTCGTTGCCTTGGAAGGAGCACGGCACACGGCAACAGCCCTGCTACCACTGTGCCACTGCAAGCTTGCTCTGCCTAAGTGCATCAGCCACTGGCTCCCCCTGCTCTGCAGCAAAGCTCTGCCCTCGGATCCAGGTGTCACCTCCTCCTGACCGCATGACTCATTTGTTACCGGACTTAAGGCCACAAAGTCTTTCTACTTTGCAAAGATTCTCTTCTCTGTTGTAGTTAGATGCTAGGAAAATAAACTCAAATAACTGAAAATACAATGAGAACATTTCAAATTCCGAATCTACAACTGAGGTTCTTTAGCCAGAAACATCCAACAGCACAATGCCCCCTCTTCCTCCTTTGTTCCTTCTTCGCTTCGAAGGCACTTCTGGATTGCGTAGTACATGCTCTTTGGCTGCACAGACAGTCAGAACACATAAGGCCTGCATGCTGGTCACTCCTCTTCCTTCATGTTACTGCTCTCACTCTCCTGTTTCTTCTCCGCTCCCTGATCTGTCGGCTTTGCAGCACTGTCTTCATACTGACACAATCTGCTTCGGCTCCGGGCTCCGGGCTGGTACAGCTGCATTGCTGGACGATCCTGAAACAAACCACAACTATTTAGACTCCTCCAGAGCCCCAGTGGTCTCTTGGTTATTATGGCAGCAGCAATTAAAAAAAAAAAAAAAGATCAAATTTAAACTTCTCAAAGTATTCAAATCTAAATTTTTCCACCACAGTGGCAACGTGACTTCATCTGGCTTCCATCGAGGCTGTCCCTGCTTAAGCCACAAAGAACACTGCACATGACTGAAGTTATTCATAGCTTACTTTCATCTCTGACAGACTAGTTCAGCTGTCCCTCTGAGAATGCACACCGATGTCAAGTTCCTCCAAAACGTGAGTTTCATTTCTATCCAATAATGTCTTAAGTGACACAGCAGACTTTATGTACTGAGGGTGCAAAAGCAGATCTGCAGAGCACGTAAAATGGAATTCAAGACATTGTTTTATGAATTTACTTATGAGATCTTCTATCATATTTTGTATGTAGTAGTCTTGTCCCTGCTTTGGAGGAACCCTTTCAATCACCCTTCCTCCCTGAGATGTATTTTCAGGCATCAGCATCAATACATGGATTACTGATGCTCAACCAACACATCAATTTATGCCAATGGGCTGGATCTTTACCAAAAGAAACTGGACCAACGTATCTACAATTTAGCCCACTGCCTTGATTTAATTCCTACACAGTGACAAGGAGGAAAAAAAAATCAATTTATCAAGATTTTGCAAACAAATTGGCTAGCTTTCTAGCAGTGCCAAAGCTTGTTACATTAACAGGGAGAAGTTTCACAGAAATCATGTATGGCTCTTTCCTTTAAGGGCGTTTATCCTAAAACTACAAACTAGTCCCTATGAATTAGCATACGAATTCAGAAAAACTCAGCACCTTGTTTCTGATACGATCCCTCTTAATTGTATCCTCTTTTTTATCGTCTTTGGTTACTTTCTCAGATTTGTCCATGCCGCTGGTAAAGTCCGTAAGATCACTTTTCTTTCCCTTTTCTCTGAGCAAGTCTCTCTCCTTTTTCACCTCTTCCTCTTTTCTTCTAAAAACCTTTTCTTTCTCAAAGCGCTCTTTCTGCCTCCGACGCTCTTCTTCTTGGCGTCTCAGTTTCTCCCTCTGTGCTCTCTCATATTCTCTGTCTCTTTCAAAATCTCTATCTCGGTCCCTGTAGTCCTTTACACACTCATCTTCTGATCTGTATGAAAACAAAACTGAAAATGAAGCTCAAAAGATTCACCAAACAGAGCTGGGAGATCAATGTAATACTGGCGTAAATTTGCAAAATGCAGACGACAGATTGGCAGATTCTAGGGAGCTTTTGGGAAACTGTCCTAACCAGAGTCATGCACGACAGCCAGAGGTGGCACTGAGTGCTAGCATTTCTGAGCCTTCTGCTCACATAGCTGGACGAGTCTCCTCTGGCTTTGGAAAGCACCTAAATTTCTCTGCTTCACATGGCAGAGCCAAACCCTGAACTGAACCATGAAGCTGCTGAGAATTAGATTTTCCACTTTGACCTTTTACAAGACTTAAAGGGACTGGAAAATGCCTCTCCTCTTGCCATGGTTATAACACATTCACTGCAAGGCCAGTGTCCACAGCCTGCTGTAGGTCCCCTACACCTGGGCTTCTCTTGCAGAGTTCCTACAGAGAGTTGCAAAAATATTAAAGTTTGTCCACTAGTGAAGAAACACCAGGTAACTCACACAGCTTCTTGTACTTGTGGGGATATGCATAGCCACAGAAAACACATCCCATGCCTCACATCAGAAAAATCATTCGAAAGGAATTTCAAAACATGGTCACGGCAGAGAAGCCTGACCCTCGCTATGATCAGGAAACAGGTTATATATACATATAGATATTTATAGCAAGCACTAGAATACTTTTTTGCCTTCTCTTCTTTTGTCTCCCCATCAGATCGTTTGGCAGATGCACTACTCGCATTTTTTTCCTCCCTCAGAGCCTCTTTTTCCAGTTTCTTGGATTTTTCCTTTTTCTCCAAGTCTTTTTCATCTTTTTCAGGCTTCTTAAGCAGCTACAAAGAAAACAAAAGTCTCAACTAAAAAGCTCACTGCAACACATACTGTCTGGCACAACACTGAAATTGCATCAAGGGAACCACAGTCCAGTAGAAATTCACATTAACGTTACTGCAAAGCGCAGTACTTCTAAAAGCTGGAGTGTATGAGTAAGCATAATCCACACAACAGATTGGATTTTTTTTTTTTTACCTAAAACACACCATGTTAGAAAGCTTAAAAATAGTCTCTATTTCATAGTAAATTCACGATTCTGTTCACCACAGCATGTACAAGTCACATGACAAAAGTTTTAAATATTACTATGAAGCATTACAGCACATTAACTTTTACAATGCCTAGTACTGAGTATTACAAAAAAGTGGTAGTTTAACACCAAACTCGTGATTCTTCACACAAAGCACATTTTGAGAGACTTATATACAAATAATAGGGGGAAAGGAATATAACAGTTTATAATAAAGAACTGTTCTAGACCTTAATCTTTGGTTCTTCTTTTGATCTGTCTCTTTCTTTTTCTGGACATCTGTCTACTTTCTTCAGTTTTTCTGCTTCTTTTCTCTTTCTTCTCTCTTCTTCCTTCCATTTTCTTCTTTCTTCTTCTCTTTGTCTTTTTCTTTCTAATTCTCTCCTCCTCCTCTCCTCTCTCTTTTCCTCTCTCAGTCTCTGTGCATTTAAAAAATGAAAGAGAAATAGTGTATTTCCACACTGAAAAACATCCCTTTAAGCCCAACAGAGTATCTTGCTACAAAGCGATGGCATGTTCCATCAGGAAATAACTCATCTCAAAACTATTATAAAAGAACAGTATCTTGTTTCCTCTGGAGCACGGCTGTGAACCTGAACATGTTACAGTAGTCATTTTTTTTGAACATAGTACAAATCAAGATTTATGAAAGGAAAAAAAATTCAGCCTTTCTTATTCTGATTTTAATTAAATCTCTTCCATCTAGAGTTTTCTCAATTGCTAGAAGGTAAAATGAAATTATGTGCTGGGGGAAACACCACCATGAAAGGACCTCAGTCACAACTGCATTAAAATCAAAGTACTGAAAAGGAATCTGGCTTGGCAGAGCCACGGAGACGTGTGCGCCTTCTGCTCACAGCTAGCACCACCACAACACCACTGTTACCACAACGGCCAGTGTTCCAACAGTTTAACATATGTCAACCATCTATTAGCAAAAAAGGTGGGTCAGAAGCTTCTACAAAAAGAAGAGCCAAAATATATCAATGCACACCTTGCAATATATACTCGTGCTCTAAATGAGCCAAGTTACTGTCTGCAAGCAACAAGAAGATCCTGGACACGAGTCTTACCTGCTTATTTTTCAAGAAGTTCAGTAAGGGAGTAGTCTTTTTAGCTAGAAAATACATGAAAGTTAATGTAAAAAATGTGTTAGTCACTACTGCAATACCTGTAACAAAATTCTTTATGACATGAAGAAGCCTTATGGATTATGCTCCTCTCACACACAGCAACACAGCAGTGAAACAAGTATTACAACTCTATCCCAAAACAATGACAACTTTAGAATTCTACAATTTACTTCAGGACACTAACGAGTTACCCAGCATACCTATCTGTAAATTGATATCTGCTCTGCATCACGCGTTTCTCAGCTTCCCTCACTTTGGAAAAGATTCCTGTAACATGTTTTAAAAAGATCATTCTGGTCCATTTTAAGCAGCCATAACAGAACCTAGCTTGTGTCTGCATGGAACGTCGCTGCCCCTCACCGAAACACAGCCACACCACAGCCCTGCCTGGCTAACAGACACCTGACCAGCAGGTCACAACAGGAAGGATGATCACCACAGGAAACTTGAAGAGAAGAATTCAGACCATGGAAGCAAAACAAAGTACACTGAATGGCATTAGCCTAAAGGTTTGACAATACCAAGTAAACAGACAAAAGAATACAGACTTCCCAAGGCTGAGAAATCACAGCTCCAAGTTACACCACATCTTTTTCTTTGTGCTCCAGGAACACGTAACTGTAGTACGCAGATTTCCATACCTATCAGCTCTTTGTTTCTTGCCTCTATTTCCTCCAACAAAGTTTCAGGAGTGGAGGCTAACTTCTCATCATCTGCACTGTAACTTTCCAAAAACTTCTTGTATTCTGGATCTACAGGGGAGGCAAGAGAAGGAAAAAACGTATTGGAGCATGAAAAGAATCCACTTCTCATTGCTGGAAGCTTGGAACAGTTTAGTGCAAGCTGCGTTGTTCATATGTTGCCTTCTCAAAAATTGTCTCCAAGAAGCTGCTGCGTTATGTTTATCTAGGACAACCATATTTACCAGATTTGCAGCTGACAAAGCAGCAGTAAAAAGCTCTGCATAGACTTAAACATTCTATCAATACACAAAATACTGTATTCACACTACTTTTAGGATGTGCAAGTCTCTACGCATGCAAAACAAAGTAGCTAGCTTTTATACCGTCTTCAATAGTCCCAGTCTTGGCATCCTTTTTCTTGCTTTTCTTCTTCGCAGCTTTCTGAAAAGGTGCAAACTCTACTATGGCAGCATACTCCTGACCTTTTGAGAGAGGAGGGAAAGACTGCATTAAGAGAGAGACAAATCAGACACAAACCAGAACACAGTGTGCACAATTGGAACAGGAAGATGAGCTGCACCAGAAACATGCAGTACTAGAAGGGACTGCAGCAACAGCATTGACAAAATATATCTCAAAAGCTACTTCATTAAAAACCACTTTTAGAGGTAGCAGAACTCATGAAACAAAGGCTCTTGCAGTGGTAACAGAATATCAAGTTCACAGACCCTCTAAGCATTATCAGAAGGTGGTTACACACCTAAATAAGAAAGATTTTCGCGGGCAGAGCTGTGTGCCACAGAAAACACCTGGATGGATACCGTGTAAACACGCACTTCAAAGCTCAGCGTGAAGTTCTCAGCCTGCTGAAGCCAGGACGAGTGCTCCTGGTACAGCTTCCACCAAACGTGGGGTTGTTAAGGTCTGTCAAGGGACTGACAAGTTTTAGTGCTACCCAAAGTCAGCAGTTTCAAAGCGCAGAACTAAAAGACGTGAGAGGTACTGAACATCTAACGTGCACGTAGAACAGAGAGAAGCAGCGACTGGAAGCTGCGGTATTCACCCCAAGGATTAAGCAAAGTGCTTGTTTCCAATGAGATCACTGTCCCTGCAGAGCAGACACTGCCACAAGCTCAGGCTGCAGGGAGAGAACTGCTCCTTCTACCGAACCGAGGGGGCTCACTCTGCTGGGGAGCAGAGCAGGCATTGAATTGAAACAAGAAGCGACCAGAAACGTGTCACAGTGCCAGGGGCACACAGTGCAGGAGCGAGGCAGGGTGACACCACTGCCATCAGCTCCTCATGGGGTGGGGGACAGCCCCAGTGCTACCACCACTCAGACTCTGCGTGCAGGAACAACACCACACAGCGTGGGCAGAGCCACAGCGAAAGGATAGGGTGGGACAGCGACAGGATGAGAGGGAATGGCCTCATATTAGGCCAGGGGAGGCTCAGGTTGCATATTAGGAAAAACTTCTCTGAGGGAGCGGCCAGGCACTGGCACAGCTGCCCAGGGAGTGGGGGAGTCACCACCCCTGGCGGTGTTCCGGAGCCATGCAGATGTGGCACTGAGGGCCACGGCTCACTGGGCATTGTTGGTGGTAGGAGGACAGCCGGGCTGCAGGACCCCAGAGGTCTCATGGAGCCTTTGGGATTCTTTGAGCACTTCTGCACGAGCCCAGCTCTGCCCAGAGCCATGCTGCATGTGACACAGTGCACACCACACTCCCACAGAGTGGGAGCACTCCCACAAGATGCTTCCTTCCAGGACCCATCCCCTGGGCGAGCAGCAGCAGCAGCACCATCAGGAAGCCCACCCGCATCCCCCATGCCCGCCGTTTGGGAGACGGACACCTGCCTTTGTGATCCACGAAGACGTAGCCGTCAAAGCGGTCCCTGAACAGCACGATGTCCTCCTGGTTCCTGAAGTTGATGTAGGCCCTGGAGAACACGTGCGGGTACAAGCTGCGGGGAGACAGAGCCTCAGCGCGGC
>WBMW01003904.1:117445-149770 GCA_013396635.1 Penelope pileata
CGTGCCTCGGGGCTCCCGGGGTCCCAGCCCGGCTCTGTAGGCTTTGTGTAGCGGGACCGACAGGAAAAACGCTCCTGAAAATCCCCCGACGGACAAGTGATGGAAATCGCCATTGTAGAGTCCTGCAGCGGTGTTTTCAGCGCTTGAAATTCCACAGCCGAATGGTATGTCTGCTCCCAAAAGCAGCCCTAGCCGGGGCAGCTGCTTCGTTCTGGTGTTATTCAAGTCCTGAAGTGGAAATCCCCGGGCCTGTCTATCCGGTGCAGTTCGTGTCAGTGTAGAATGCATTTTTTCATGACAGAGAACGCTTCTGCCTCTCTCTGGTTTCTCAAGTCTTTAACACGCGGCTGTGTTCCCACAAAGTGCCCTTGCAGAAGAGAGGGGGGCTCTTGGCATTGCTCAGCTGCAAATGCCGTGCTGGGTTCCAGCTTGTTCTGTTTTCTCCTCCCAAAAGCCTGCCCATGGCTTCTTGACATCCCTGCAGAGTCCCCACTGCAGGGCTTTGGGATCGCTTCCAGGCACTGCGTGTTACTCTGTATCTCTTACATCCTTTACCAAACACCAGGTGTGCTCTAGCTGTCCTTGTCCATATCTTAGAAAAAATGTCCTTTAGTTTCCCACTGTATTCCATTTTTAGGAGAATTCAATCACCAGGGGCTTTCCAGGCTCATCCAAGTGAGGCAGTGCTGGGCCTGAGGGTCAGGAGCTCAGAGCTCGGTTCTGAGAGCTGACGCTGCTCCAGGAGCAGAGCTCCGTCCACATCAGTGCTCTTCTTCCTCTGAAAACCTGAGAATCCTCCTGTTGCTGCTAGGAGAGGAGAACAGCAATGAGGAGAGCTCCTTAAAGCTGAGGGAAAGGCTCCAAATGGTTTGATTGGAACCATCAGACAGTTTTGGAGGAGGAGGAAGAACACTGGGTTGTGTGCGAGGAATTAACACAGTTACAGCGTTATTGTCATTTGATATAAGCTCCAATATAAAGATGAGGTGGGACCTGCATCAAAGGAGAGGCTGTGCAGGAAGGGGAGCCCACCTTGCCCCCGATTGTTCTTTCCTGTTATTCTTCCTCCCTCAGCTCTCAGGAAAAGCCTAGAAACAAACCAACTGCTTCTGTGACAGCTCAGGTCCGGGGCTCTGCCCACTGCTGCGGGCGGTTCTGTCCCGAGGAGGGGCCTCAGCGCTGCCAGCTGGGGCTGGGGGCTGCTGGGGGGCTGCAGTTTGCTGCTGGCTTCGGCTGAGCTTTGCAGAAGGACATTTGGTCGTGGCAGCTTTGAGCCACCAAAAAAACCCGGAGCCGCCACAGTTCGAATCCACAGAGTCTGTGGGGACATGAGCAGGGAACAGATCAGGAACTGCAGATAAAGAAACGCCCCCGGGGATCCCGGTGTGCTCACAGCATGCACAGACACGCAGGTTTCCAGCGCTGTGCGTGTTGCGTTGATGCCCACACCTGCAAGGTGCCAGAGCCGCGTCCATGGCCCGGCCCAGGGCGCTGCTGCGGGGCTCTGCAGGGCCCGGGGCTCCGTGCGGGGCTGCGGGCCGGCACAAGGCCAGGGCGAGGCCTCGGGTCTGAGGCCCGGGCTCCTCGCGGCGCGCGCGCCGAAGGCGGCCGAGGCCGCTCGGGTNGCGCCGGGCTGGGGCTGCAGCCGGGCCGAGGGGCCGGGGAGGTGGTTCCGCCTCCCCCCGCTGCGGGGTGGGGGTCGGGGCGCTGCGGGGCGGCGGTGCCCGAGGCTGAGGTGCTGCCACCGCGCCCCGGTCCGAGTGACCCCGGGGAGCGCGAGGCGCTGGTGGGCGGGAGGGGCGCGGGGCCGGGGGAGCTGCGGGCTGCTCGCCGTCCCGCGGGCGGTTGTGTGCAGGATGCGGGTCGTGTCAATGCTCCCGGCGCTGTGGGAAGCCCAGCCTTGCCTCTGCCCGCTCCGATTTACCTGATCTGCCATGGAATCGGGTCTCCCAGCTGGCAGCCGCGCTGCACGTGCCTCGTGTGGACAAGCAGTACCGGAGCATTGGCTGTGGTGCGTGAGCTTGTGGATGGTATCTCATGCTGGGGTTCTTCCAAAGCAGGGATCGGCTGCAAACGTGGGAGCGCTGTCATACAGTTAGAACCGCGAGTCGGTGGTATTGCTTGATGCCTCTTAATTTCTTTTTGTAGGAATGGAGGGGGAAAAGATGATTTCTGCAACAGACACGCAGTATTCTGGCGCACTCCTTCAGTCCCTGAATGAACAACGCGGCCATGGGCTCTTTTGTGACGTTACAGTCATCGTGGAGGACCGCAAGTTCCGAGCCCACAGGAACGTCTTGTCTGCCTCCAGCACGTACTTCCACCAGCTGCTCTCGGTGGCCGGGCAAGTGGTCGAACTGAGCTTTGTGAGAGCAGAGATTTTTGCAGAAATCCTTAATTATATGTATAGTTCCAAAATAATCTCCGTTCGATCCGACTTAATCGAGGAATTGATTAAATCAGGGCAGCTGTTGGGCGTTAAGTTCATAGCTGACCTGTCCATGTCCCCATCTGATGGAAAAGGCACGCCAGGCGAGGGCCGGGATGGCGCTTCAGGAGCCTCAGCTGCCAGCCCCAGCCAGAAGGACGCGGAGACGCAGGTCCCTGCGGTCAGGCAGGAGGGCCGGGAGGCGGCGGGGGGGATGCCGGTGATCACCGAGTCCTTCTCCCTGCATGGCATAGCCTACGAAGCTCCGAAAATAACAGTGAGTGATTCAGATGATGACGATGATGTCATCTTTTGCTCTCAGATTGTTCCCCCAAAGGAATGTACTAAAGACACAAGTGCTGCATCCCAGAACCAGCCTTGCCCGAACGCGCCTGGGGTTTCTGACCAAAAATCATGTGGCAGCAGTGGCTCCCCGCTTTTGACTGGCACCACAACTCAAAAACTCACTTCCTCTGCTAATCAGCTGCATCCAAACCAAATGCAATCAGGTGCCGAGTCGCTCGTCTCTGCCACACCACAGCATTCGACACCCGAGCTCATTTTGCTAAACCGGCCCCCGGTTACCCCAGCACCCGCTGTCAGCGCCTCGCATCAAACACATGTGACCCCTGCCATTAATTTGCTGCAGGAGAACCAGAAGCCATCTCAGAATGGTTCCTCGACTGGAATGGAAAGGGCTGCGGCTGATGAGGTCGAAGAGGTGGATGAAGATGACGACGACGTCATTAGCTCCTCCAGTCCTAGCTCAGCCAGTAATGACTGTTCGGCTCAGCAACCTGCTGTACCCAAAGCAACAGCCTCTGAGGGGTCAGGAGTACAGAAAAAACAGGTGGTTACCTTTCCAGAAGAGCAATCTTCTAAACCTGGAGAATTTAAAATAAAAATCTCGGATGTCCTCAGTGGAAACAGCAAGGAATTCAGTCCAGGTATAGCACCAAAACACGTGGCAGAAGGGCAGAAAATCATAACGTTGGATACAGCAACGGAAATAGAGGGCTTATCCACGGGCTGTAAGGTTTATGCCAACATCGGCGAGGACACGTACGACATAGTGATTCCTGTAAAGGACGACCCCGAGGAAGGAGAAGCCAAGCCCGATGAAACCCCTCGAACATCTGATGGCGATTCCCCGAACAGGAAACGCATGAAAGTGAAGCATGATGACCACTACGAGCTGATAGTGGACGGAAGGGTCTACTACATCTGCATTGTGTGCAAGAGGTCATACGTGTGTCTGACGAGCTTACGGAGACATTTCAACGTTCACTCCTGGGAGAAGAAGTACCCGTGCCGATACTGCGACAAGGTGTTCCCCCTGGCCGAGTACCGCACCAAGCATGAAATCCACCACACCGGCGAGCGGCGGTACCAGTGCTTGACGTGCGGCAAGTCGTTCATCAACTACCAAATCATGGCCTCGCACATCAGGTCGGTCCACAGCCAGGACCCTTCCGGAGACACCAAGCTGTACCGCCTGCACCCGTGCAGGTCCCTGCAGATCAGGCAGTACGCCTACATCTCTGACCGCTCCAGCAGCCTGCCGGTCATCAACGAGAACAGGATTGTCTATCGCGTGGACGCGGGGAAGGACGGCGCTGAGGGGGCGGCGTCCAACCCTCCGGCCAAGCAAATGACCTGGGACGATATTTTCGTTCCGCAGGGAAATGAAGCAATGTTTAAACAAAACCAGGCGGAGGGTAGTACTGAATTTGAGTTTGTAATACCGGAGTCGTACTGACGTGCTGTTACCTGCTGGAAACGGGCTGCAGTGCAGAAACACTGTAGCTGTTTTAAGCCAACTGTTAAAAGAATTGTGAAACAAATTGTTAAAAGTGAAAACAAGTTAGCTTGTTCCACAAAGTCATCAGATGGCAGGACTTAGAGGGATCCCTGGTGGCTGCAAGTAATTTGTAGAAGCAATTCACCCAAAAGCTTACTTGAATATAGACTGAGACATTTCCAAGGAGCTGGCAGTGCTTGCTAGTGTGTTAATTTTGATCGGAACATGGGGATTTGTGGCTTGAAAAAGGTACAGTTTTGTCTAAGGAGCTGGAAATCTAAAGTCATTTCTAAAGTAATCAAGGTATTTCCTGTCCCCGTACTTACGCAAACCCTTTCTTTCATGTTAGCACTTTAATGCTGAATTGTGCTTAAATGTTAACCAAGAAAACAGTATGATTTTTCGTCACGGTCTTTTGATATGGAACCATTTTTAAAAAGCCCTAAATCTCATCTTATTTTGCTGAATGACGCATTACTGCAGGGGTCCAAACTGACCGGTCCAGAGCTTGGGGTGGTCTGGCTTCCACTGGCATCTTCCCTGTGCTTTTGTGAGCAATCGGGCTCGTCCTCCTTCATGCAGATGTTCTTGCCAAGGGGAGATACGCAGTTTGGGCTGACGTGGACAGACTTTTATTTGTGCTAGGCAGTGTGGTAAGCAGAGTCTTCTTCAGTGTCTGGACCATTCTATTTTGCTCTTTTTGTATCAGGGAAAAAAGTCACGCTCAGTAGTTGAGACGCTGAGAACCCTTACAAAGGAGATAGTTTTGCCATTTCAAGTACTGAGCAGTGATGTTAGGTTTTCTTACCGCTGGAAAACGTACCAGGAGTTTGGAATCAAGTGCTGCTCCTTATTTTTGCTCTTCACTAAGGAGGATTTCAGTATGGCATTAGAAAAGAAAAAAAGTAATCCCTGTGATACTTTTTTCTACCTGAAGGCCTTGAAAGATGCTTCTAAAAACTGAGAAATAATCTGAAATCAGCACTGAGACTGTTGAGGATTTCTATTTGGCCAAATCTTTGGGTGCAACAAATTTTATTTTTCCATTCCCCCATTTATGGGGAGTGTAATTTGTAATATGTTCAGAACGTAACACGTTCAGAAAATGCCCCATCCCTCTACTCACGGTATCATTTCTCTGCAGTTGCCTACTTGTCATCCGTTTTCAGTTTTAGGTTTATTATATTGCTCTTTTTTTGTCCTTGCAATTGGTGCATTCTTCAACAGCTGGAAGATAATTAGGAGAAATCCAATTTGAGCAGGAAACAGTAGGCCTGGACAAACCAGCTGTTCACCAGAGCCCTAGGTCAGCACTTCAGATTTAGCGACTTACTGAATTTTTGTTAACGGTAATATGAAAACGGCGCAGAAATTCTGGTGATTATTGAGAAAGGCTGTTGTGCTAGTTAGTTGCCATGCCTTTCAGTGCTGAACTTACAGCTCAGAGTTTGTCTCCTCACGCTGCAGGCAAGCATCTCGCTCCTATGGCCTTCCACGTTGAGACCTCAGCCAGCCAGTGCTCTTGGCAGGAAGGTGTGTCCGTGCTCAGTGGCTCACCTGCAAGCTGGGCTGTGAGGAAGGGTGCTGGAAACGCGGGATGGCGGGACGAGGAGCAGGAGTTGTTTGCTGTCTGCGTGCAATACTCAGCGCTTCTGTTGCGTAGGCCAGAAGCGGTGTGGTTCTCTTCCAGGTGATGCTGCAAACCCCGCTAGCTCTGACGGGGTGTGCTCCTGAATGTGACAGGTTGGATGTAGCCTGAGATGGCATTTCAGCAGCCAGACGTAACCCTCCAGGCACGAAGCGCTGAGTGCCTGGCTGGGCTGGCTGCGTGCTGGCCAGGGATGTCCTGAACTTACAGTCATGGAAAGCAGGGTGGCTCTGTTACGGACGTGACCCACACGGAACTAAGCACACACTGCAACGTGTACGGTCAGTAGTGAGGGGAAGCCATGGCTATCCATATTTGCTGCTGATAGACTCCACGTGCCTACTAGAGGTCTCTTTTGGGAGGAAAACTGGAAAATTAGGGCTTTGTATTTTTGCTAGAAGACTCGTGCTTGCATGTGTCTCAGGGTCTTCAGTTTTCCTTGGAAGTGATTTTTGATATCCAAAGTCCAGAGGTCATATAAAGCATTTTTTAAGTTCACTTTCAATATTTATTGATTTGGAATCATGTTAGATCCCTTCTTTTTGAACTTTTTACGGGGCCATGAGCTTTTATATTTACGTTTCTGGCTATTGCACTTACGTTTGTTTTTAAACCTTTAGCTCCCAGTTTAACTTAATGAAAACCATTATGTAACTACTAAGAAATTGGCTTTGGGGTAACGAAAGAAAAAGACTCTGAGAAAGCACTTGTATAAAACTGTCAGCAGAGTACTAGCAAACCTGGCAGCCACTTACACACACCCAGGAACACGAACGGATCTGCTGCACAATGTAAGCATGGTCTCTGCATCCTCACTGTACGATTTCTTTGAAGATTCATACCATGGCATTCCGGTATATGAATGAAATAAAAATGGAGATCAAAAAAATCAACTGCTTATTTATTTTGTACTGTTAAGGCATGCAGCTTATGGAAAGATGCAGAAGCTGACAACTACATGCGTTGAACACTGAGCTCTCCAGCGGTTACCCAGGAACTGTTCCTTGAGAAACACTGTCAGGTTTTGCCAGATCTGTGATGTATATACTTGTACAGTCTTTCTTTAACATACTTTTTAAAGTTGTGTTCTACTTTTCATTAATCAATACTTGATATTAGTTCTTAGAGCTTTCTATGGCAAAAATAAAAAAGTTTAACTCGGGAGATGTGCAGTACGCTTCCTTTCCATGACCAGTCACCTCCTGCAGCCTCACCTCGTCCGCCTGCAGACGCTGCGAGCCGTCCTGCTCCAGGGCTGTGAGAGCAGCCAGGAACTCCCCAGAGGTTGGTTCTGGTGGCTTTGGTTCTGTTGGTTTTTTCGGGGAGAGGGAGGGATTGCTTTGCTTTTTTTTTCCCCTTTTGACTGAATGCAGGGAAGCAAATTAGCTGGAACACACCTGTGTGCGTTTTAAGCTGGATTTGTGGGACACGCTCACTCCCGCAGCAGCAGAGCGCTCCGTCCAGCTGCTCATGCAGCAGCAAAGGAGCTGGAAATGAGAAGAAGGCACATGGCAACGTGCAGGATGCGTTTCAGCTGACGCCTCGTTAGGGCTCCGGTTCCCACCTGGCTGCACCTGGCCACGAGCAGCAATAGTCAGGTGGCTGTTGGACCTGGGTAGCACGGAGAGCGTTGTCTGGACGTACCGCAGGTAAGGTGACAGTGAGAATGTCACAATGAGGAACAGCCAGAGTGATGGGGGGGATGCTCTGATCTACTTGGCAGCCATTGCTTCTGCCAAGTGTTCCAAAGTCATACTGTAGAGGTGAAATCAGTGAGACTTTTAGCTGGCTGGGTTATTCACCCCTGCGTTGAGCTGTAATGATTTCACAGCTATCAGCATTGGCGTGCCCTGTTACATGGCAGGCAGTGTAGCAGCTGGGGGGCACCTGGGCCTTCACAGAATTAAAAAAAACCCCAAATCCTGGTAGAGCCACAATACAGCAAACGCTGCCTTTCCCCCCCCCAGATGGATGCTATCGTACTGAACCCCTCAATGAGCATTAAAGGTGTCTGCAAAACAGAAAACTTCCTAAAATGGAAAATGCAGCTTATAAATGTTTACAAAAGTCACACCATTTTATTTAACCTTGGGAAAGTAATAAAAGGGTACATATGGTTCACAATTGTACATTCTCATAAGAAATGGTGAATACAGTGCAGGATGGTGCAGTCACATTAAACACTGTTACTCGAGCAGGAGGAAACAGGCAATTCAACAGAAAAATCCAACTCGTACTTTTCTAAATACGACAACGGCCTTACCATACTGCAGTGAATTTAAAGCAGCAATGTCATTTTTGCTTAAATATCCCTTAGAGTTCCTTAGAAAACAAGAATTTTGATTATCTCCTAAGTTCGGTGCTTCCATCAAGACAAGGCCAAGCATTTCCTTGCTGTTTCCCTGCCACCCCGTGATGTTCCCCTCAGGCATTCTCCTCGTCCCGCTGCTGGAGGCCCCGCTGCTCCCAGCCCTACTTCGTAGTCAGGCACAAATGGCAGGGGGGTGCTGCGGGGGGGACAGGACTGCTGTCTTCTGTTTCAAAGACGCAGCAATAAAAGCTTTCCTGATACCACTGTGTCCTTCAGATTCCAGGTTTGTGGGGAGATTTACTGGGAGAAGTACAGCCTGCCCTGACATTGCACACCATCTCCCTACCAAGATTGTGTTCAGAAAAACGTCATGGAACATGGATGAAGCCCCAGCACGTCCATTTATTTTCAGGATGCAAATTTACAAGAGCTGCAATCTCAGTGAAACAAAGTGTGGCCAGGAAACGTTCTGCACACACCACTGCTTTAAATCCCCTGAGTTGTATTCCTTCACCCAGCTGTTTATTTTTCTGCCAGAGAAAAACTACGTGTTTGCTTCTGGATAAACAGTGCTGCCTTCAGCTCACGGACACACCGACTGGGACGGACAGTGCAACGATGAGGAGACACAGCCTGGCCTAAAGGCTTTGTGAATGCACAGTACTGAGAACAGCACTGTAAAGTGTGGGTGTACTTTGAAAAGTGAGATCAGGGCCTTCAGCAGCTACTTTTCACGTTGACAGTATTTGAATTTTTCTAGATTGAAAGGCCACAGTTTAAAATGCACCTGCTGATCTTCTCCCTAGCACGTGTGTCGTTTTTAGATCCTGTGTGCCAGATGCAGCTTTTGGGAACCTTTTTGTCTGCATCAAAATTGAATGTAAATGGAGACAATTTAGGATTAGGGTCAACAATCTGATGCAAAGGGAAGTAAATCCTTAGGAAATAAGGAATAAAATGTCAATACCTTACTTTTTATCCCTGAAGCAAGCAGTGGAGAACGCTCAGGCTGAGCGGCCCAGATCTACAAGCTGTTGTGTGAGGTCACTTCCTGGAGCAGAGCCACACTTCAGAGGACACTGTGTCGCGGAACAAAGCTGACCTTCTTTTGTTATGCAGGACGCATGCAAAGTCTGTTGGAATCTAAATCAATCAGCACAGTCATCAGCTGAAGATTAAATGAAAGTCACAACGATAACTGCAAATTCCTATCAGCTTCATCCCATATTACACGGTGTTGGATCTTATCCATGTGAGACACCTTGGAGGGCTAGCAGTGGAAACTCCTTACGTGCAGCCCGTAGCACAGCTACTAAAACAGTGCTTTCCCAGGGTGCTGATTCAACCCGTTAAAAAAGTGAAAAGTTAAAAGCTTAAAAAAAAAAAAATCCCAACCAAGCAGAAAGAAACAAGAGCATGTTTTCACTGCACTGTTTCAGTGACTCGTGGACAGTTTCTGAAGATTTAGGCAGTGGAACCCCCCAACCTGTTGGACTCCAGCATTACTCTACAGAATTCAGAGACAGACAACTGCATTGCACCTTCTGTCTTAAGAAACATCGCAAACTGAACCAGCTAATAAAGCTTATTAGAGCTCTTTCCTATAAATAAATAAATAAAATAAAAACCAGTTGTTCTGCTTGACACACAAGGAAATGCCCTACGCAGTTGCCTCTATTCATTAGTTCAGTGTTAAAGACATGGTTGTGGCTCCTCGTGAGCTCCATCACCTGGACTGTAACCAACAAGTGGCATGAAGGAGGTTCTGCAGCCCCCAAAATCCCAACAGCTGGAGGCCAAAGGCCAAGCACAACAAGCATTGTTGAGCGGTCTGCCAGCACCCTCACCCTAAGGGAATGACACTCCCGGGCAACTGCTGGCCCTGGCTGCCCTTACTTCAGCTTGGCTCAAGATGGAGTAAGGCAGACCAGAATCTCATCTGTGTTGTAACAATCACTTTATTAAAACCCAAGGACTACACAAACCTCGCTGTACAACGACAAGGTTGGAATTCAGGTCCCCTGCACAACAGCAGCAGTACGTCCCCTTCCTCACACCCCACTGTCAAACCTCTGAAATCAGCCTCGCAAGCAAGAACAGTCCCCTGGAGTACGCACATCTGCAGGTACCTTCTGCATCTATCCTCCCACTTCCTCCCCCAGTAAAATATAAATACGAAATGTTCACAATTATTTCCATGGCGCACACTTCCTCCTTCTCTCCCACGTTCTTTACGGTGTGTAAGGCGGTGGCTTTTCAAAAGGGGGGAAGTACGGCGGCGAGTAGCGCGGCGGCGCGTTGGAGGACCACATGTAGCTGGGGGACGGCGACACCGACTGCGGCTCCTCTGAGAGCCCCGAGGGGGTGGAGGCCGGGAACACACTGGAATGCTGCCGGGAGAAAGCAAGAAGGCTGTAACACTTCCGAACGTGAAGGGCAGTGGTGAAACAGGATTTCATCGCCAAGCAGAGTAAGATGAAGATTTCAAGACTGGATTCTGCACAGCATACGTACGGACAAGCACGGGTCTGCATTGCCTGTCGTGCTCAGGGTAGGTGCAGCCCGTGAGCAGCAGCTCTGTGCAATGAAGCTCCCGAGAGCTGGAGCTGAGGGAGGCACTTAGTTCTGTCTCACTGCTTCTGCTGTGCACCTGCTTGGAGCCTGGGCAACCGAGGGCTGATGAGGCTCTTTCATGTCCTGGGTTTCATACCTCAGCCAGCAGGCTGCAGGTGGTTTCTTTTTGACCTTGTTTTTATTGTTGATTAATAATAATAAAAAAAGAATGGCAGCAAAACAATTTATTCCTTCAGTAAGCAAAACGTTTCTAAAGGTTTTCTGTAGCAAATTTGTGCACGCCTGAAAATGAGTTTCTGCTCTCCAAAATACCTTTGCTATCAAAATGCCGTTGGGCCTCAAGCCCCAAGCGACACGATGCTGGCACCGCTGCGGCCCCGTGAACACGCCATGTCCTGCCCAGAAATAGGCCAGACAAATTAATTCCGAACAGGTAACGAAACACCGACCCTGGCCCTGGCTCCTCTGCCCGCCGACACGCCGTATTTTGATCCCTGAGAGCCTGCTCCCAGGCTGACCTTGTGCTGCCCTCTGCCCACCCCTGGGCAGCGCTCATGGAGCCGCCTGGGGAAGGCGCTGGGGACACTCCCACACCCTGCGCTCCTGGGGCCGAGCGCGTCCCTGCCTCGGCGCTGGGCAGCCAAGCCCCTGTGCCACCCCAAGCCCACCTCGTCCCTCTGGGGTGGGCACACTGCCAGCCCCACCTGCAGAGCCCTGTGCTCGGGGGGACACTGCCACGGCAGCACTGGGTGGACACCAGCGGGTAACGCAGCCATGGGCTACAGACAGACAAAGCCTCAGAGCGCTGCTGCCTGGCAACGGCCCGTGGCTCTGCGGAGCGCGGCCTTTGTTGCCACCACAGAGCCTCCTGCCTTGCTCCTGCCTCAGGCAGCAGCCCTCACCGCCTCTGGGTGAAGAATTTCTTCCTAACATCCGACCTAAGTTTCCCCTTAGTTTGAAGCCATTCTGCCTTGTCCTATCATTATCAGACCACATAAAAAAATCGGTCCCCTCCTGTTTATAAGCTCCCCTCAGGTACTGGAAGGCCCCAGTGAGGTCTCCCTGCAGCTTTCTCTTCCCCAGGCTGAGCTCCCTCAGCCTGCCCTCATAGCAGAGCTGCTCCAGCCCTCTGATCAATTCCTCTCTTTCAAAAGAGGATCTGATGCAGAACATGCTGCTGCTGGGCTGAAACCAGCTACTCGTCCACATCCTCTCACAAAGGCCAAGTGCTGCAGGGCAGAGATATGCTCAGCTGCTTGTCCCCTGGCCACCAAACCACACAGCGGGAGGAGCAGCACAGAGGTTGCCACCCCCAGCAGGCTTCCTGCTGCCCAGCTCCTGTCCCAGCCCACTGCCTTTGTCAGCACACAGCCCGCTCTGCCGGCGGATGTCCTCAGCCGCAGCGCCAGCAGTGGGTTTTGCTCACACCCACCAACCTGTGCCCTTCCAAACACCAGGGAGCTAGTTCTGCTGCCTTACTGCCGTGCGGGAAAGCAAAGACGCTGCAAGAGTGCAAACTTCCTCAGAAATTTTGGACTCGTTTTTTTTTTCTTGCAGAAGATGTGTAGAATGACGGGGAAGCGCTGAAGCAGGCAATTCTTGCACTGGAGGACATGCAGGCTTGGAGAGAGATCTGAGCAAGGCTGGGCCTGCTCCGTGTGCTACAGGGACAGCAGGGCTGAAGGCATCAGGGTGGTAACACTCAGAGCAGACAAGAGAAAGAGCCTCCACACCAGAGGCCTCAGCTAATGCTTTCATGCAGGCTCTGGCACTTCCTGGAGAGCAAGCAAGGCTCAGACTTAGAACTGCATTTGAAAGTGAGACTTGGCTATTATAAATTTAGATCACCTTAATTTATGACCAGCTTTTGTGCCAGCTCCTAAGCAACACCTGCAGTGTCACAGCAGTGAGACAACAGGGGCTTTCATCTGGTGCCTGAGATGTGAGCGCTAGGGGAGCCCCAGCAGCACTTTTAGTTGAAAGCAGGGCAACTCCACCCATGTTGAGCTCTCTGCTGGTGGGACTGCAGTACGGACGGCACAGAATTGAACAGTGCTTATTATCAGCTGAGTGTCTTCCAAACAGATTTTGCAGAGAAGCTTGCTTAGGTGTACGCTGAGGTTGGCATCTCTATAGCAGGAAACACTGCTGACTGCCTTAGGGTGCACTAATCTCAAAAATGAGTCAAAAATCTGTATAGATAAGTCCTAGAAATTCTGATGTGAAAATACTTCTAGGATGTTCTGACAACAGTGTTGTTGAGTGGCACCAGCAATAAAAACAGAACCGTTTCCATGCAAGGTACCTTTAATGCGAGGCTCTGATGATGGAGATTGTGGCTATTGCAGACCACATCTCTTAGCTGACATCCAAGGGCTTAAGCTGTTGTGAACTAAAAAAAAACTCCCCAGCTACGATAGTTGCAAAGAAATTGTATGACATGTAAAGTTAACATCAGTGCTCTGGTAAAGTCCACTTGAAAGAAGAGCTGAAGTGGAACATCCTCATCTGCTTCAACAGGTGAGAACTGACACTGACAGCAAGATTCCAATGAAATCACTACCTAGCAGCACAGCTCCATGACTCAGAGCAGTCAGGGATTACAGCAGCAGTGGTGTTTGCAGGGACTGTTCTTAGACCAGCTGAAGCGTGTGGAAAAAATAGAAGAGCTTTTCAGTCAATACGTGTCTTCAGGAGCTCTAGGAGCTGGTTTCCAAGAGCTCATCTGTTTCTCTCGGGCACAGCAGTTGGCCTAATAAAAAGCAGCACCCGAACACCTTGCTTTGTCTCTATCCTCAGCGCATCGCAGGTGCCAGAGGCAATGCCTATTTTTAACGTGGCCTCTCTGGTGAATGACAGGGAAAAAGGCAGCGTGCCCTGTTGCCTTCTCTTCAAGGAGAGCTTTCAGAAAACCTTGTCTTAGCAAGAGAGAGTGCTGCCAAGGACTAGTGGCTAGAAGGAAAGATTTGGTATTCTTTGCACGAACAGGGAAATGAAACTGTGTAAAAGACGGGCAGACAGCCTCCAGAGCCCTGCTGACTGGCTGTGCTTAACCTTCCAGCTGAAGACAAAAACATGCTGTAATGTTCCATACCTGAAAGTCATATGCAGAGTAGGGAGGCAGGTGAGGAGTGCTGTGGTAGTAGGTGTTGTAAGACGTCACCTGTGGCCTCGAGTAATAGGACACTGTAGGATGTGCATTTTCAACAGTGCAGTTCAGCGTAGGGAGGGACGGAGTCTGTTACAACAAAGAGAGAATCTCAGCTGCTAACCCAGGCAACTTCAGTCACCCAAAACTGACAGCTGAATGAACACAGGAATGATTTAGAGCAGCAGAGTGTGCCTTTAGAGCTGCACTTTGCCGAGTCAGCAACCAGCCAGTTCCCTCTTAGGCAGCAGGTGAGTGCTGAGGCCATTCCATTCTTTACCCACCCATTGTTCCCTTTAGATTCCCCAGAGCAAGCCTGGCAACAGCCTGGTGCACACTAGTACTATGACAAAATGACTGTTCAGACTGCATCTTCACAACCAGGAGAAAGGACGTGAGTTTTGACTCCTCTATCGTTCAGTGTATTTTGAGATCGGCATGTTGCAAGCCCTCTTGTGCTGTGGCTTTGCAGTGGTTTACAGGCTGTCTGGCACGGATTACATCTCAAAGGACTACAACACACAGCTGGGAACGTGTCTCATGTTTTGTTTGGGAAGATTTTGGTAGGTCCGAAAAGAGTGTAGGAAAGTTCAGGATTCAGAAATAAGGCAGCCCTAGTGAAGGGCCCAGGATTTGTTTGTAAGAAAAACATGTCGCCAGGACAACAAATGCTCTTTTCTGCGTGCCTCATTTTGTATTATTTCACCTGAGTCACAAGAGAACAAAAATAAATATATCTATTGAATGATCAGTTCTCCCCATTGATTTGTTCTCTGCAGAACAAAACTGAATGGGATATAACAGGCAGCCTGGTTGAGTATGTGAAAGAAAGTATGGGGTATGTGAAAGCCTGTGCAGCCAGAACCATGTTTTGTCATTATCTGAAGTTTGCACTCCTGCCTGGCTTTGGTCCTCAGCTCAACTTCTCAGATTCTGCACCACAAAGAAAGTAGATGGAGAGCTTCAGCCAACAGGGCTACTTCAATAGCCTGCAGAGCTCAGAACTCTACTTCTATAAAATCAACAGCTCATGAGCTACCAGCGCACATTTCCTCGTACAAAGTCAATGCTGTGAAAAGATAAGTTTTAAAGAACAAGTTCATATTAATTCGCACTGGTATTGCCAACGCTTCTGAGAAGGTTCCTGTTGAAAACAAAACCTGTATTCCTACTCATTTTTTCTAACTGCATTCAGGTGGCGACACCAGCTCAGAAAAGTGAATCATTTTCACTTTTTCCTTACAGTTATTTCATGCCCTTCTTCCTGGCCTCATTGCAGTGATGCACAGACCACTTGTGTTGAAACATCAATAGCTGTTTTCACGATTATTTTTAAAAGGCAATTTGTCTGAATTGTTTCTTCTAAGGCACAGAGAAATTGGCACCATCTTACCATGTCTTTAAAGCCTCCAAGTATTGCTGCTGTGATGATCCCCAGGAAAAGCCCCACTATGTTCAAAATCGTCGCCGACCAAAGCAAGTGGTAAAGGTGGATGATGTCCTGGCAGCTGCTGACATCAATATATTCATAGTATCCACCAGAAATCTCCACTCTGCTGGATTAGGAGAAAAAAAACAAAAACAAAAACAAGCACCAATAATGATTAAAAAATGCATCTCGCAGTAAAACCTAAGCACTTCCAATGGACAGTTAAATGTTTTCTGCAATTTAATGATAGCTGGACCTAGCCACTGAGACGGAGCGGGGATAACGCCTGCTAGATCCCACTTTTGTTGCATCTAAGATCTCCCAGCATGATAACAGGGGAAGAGGTGGCTTGATATGTTGTGAAACAAACAAGTCTTGCAAGCCCTACTAACATCAAAACGCCCTTGAGTCTGGATCTGCCTGTTATTTCCATCACCTGAAATCTCCTTCATTCTGGAGGCTTCCCGAGGACAGATCACTTCTGGAATCACCTAGGGAAAGCAGCCTGTGTCCCAAGGAGGGCTGCACTATGAGCTCCTCACAGCCACGAGAGCAGCTGGGTGGCAGGAGCACCCAGACAGCACTGCTGGCCTCTGGGCCACAAAGCACCTCTGTCTCCACCTCCCTGCTCTGGGTGCCCATCCTCTGTGACTCTACGATGGCATGGGCTGGCAGGACTCTTCCACAAGAGCCATCCTCCTTCCCTCTTTACTCCCTGTCAGCTGCTTCTTTTCTTTTTTCCCATACCTTGTTACAACAGCATTGTTACAACCCTACAGGGGTTCACTGCAGAAGAGATTGCAATGAGGAGACGATGACTTCAAGCACAGCTGAGGCAGAGGCCTTTTGCAGCCAGCTGGCCTTGGCCACAAAGCCCTGCAGCCAGCCCAAACAGCCTGAACCAGGCAACCTGAGCACAGAGCGGGACTGCCTGTGACAACACAGCCCGGGCGCACTGCCCGCACGAGCTCGTTCTTATGGAGATGTGTGAGAGCATCATGTTCTCAGTGAACTGTGGTGCACCACCAAGAACATTCAGCACCACACAGATAAAGGCTTTGAAAAATACCCTAAGAACCAGGAGGCTGCCAGACCTCACTGGGAGCAGCAGCCCTGGGTACATCCAGCACCGAGGGCCTTGCCCGAGGCTGCTGCAGCTGGGGTTCCCCACGTCAGGAGGCACGTAAGGCTGCTGTCACTGCTGTCAGTTCCATCCTTTCACAATAAACCAGCTAAACAGCCTCCAATGTTTGTGCCTTTCTTACTGAGATCCCAAAAGAATCAGCAGGTCCTCGGAGTAAAGCACTTGTGTGGCTCCAAGCAAGGTTAAGGATGTAATTGGTATAAAACAGAGGAAAATAGGCCAGAGGCCCTGAACCTGACTGGCTGGGAAAAAACTCACCCCGTAATACAGAGCAGTTACAAATGTTTGTTTCAATCACTTCTGTGTGTATTATTCCCTCTGTTTAGTAAAAAGGAACCGTGTTCTGTACGCTCCCATACAGAAACAACCTGCTACAGAAACCAGGGATCACCCCCCCAGCACACCAAGCCACCCTCTCCTAACAGCATCTTTCAACCTTCCACAGTCAGTGGTTTGAGCGGGGGCCAGCCCAGCTAGGTGCCATGAGAAATGTTAACCCTGAAACAGCCTTAGGCAAGAGCCAGCACTGAGAAAATCGATGTATCCCCTGCTGACACATCAGGCACTCCAGATGAGGTTAGCTTAGGCAGGGCAGGCAGATCGAACAGGGGCACGGTCTCTGTGCAGGGGTGCTCTGTTGGTAACCACCCCTCTGACTCAGCCTCACACAGTGCTGGTGCACTTTACAGCCTCCTGTGACCATGGAGATATCCGCTGGTCAGAGAGGACACACGTCAGGGAACGTGCAGGTGGCTCCTGCTTGTGAATTCTCCTCCCCGTTACTAGGGTGGGGAACAAAACAACGAGGAAGGTGGGGAAGAACAGCGTCCCAGTTTTTATATCTATCTTATAAAATGAAATAAAACACAACGAACAAGTGGTGCCAACAGAGAAGGAAGGTTAGGATAAAGGATGTAATGGAAAAAAAGGGGAAGGCATAAAGAACAGAAGTAATGGGAATTCCCATCCATTTTTCCAGCCGGGCTGGGCTGGAATATGCTTTCATGTGGTTGGCATGGCTCTAGAGCACTTCACACACCCGCTTGCTCTCTCACTTGGCCCCTTTCTGACTAGGAGTCCGTGTGGCAAGCGATTATAGCTTTGGTTCCCTTCCCACAGCAGCTCTCATTAATCAGTTCTTTGTTCCTGCATTATCCCGGCCCTGCAGACACCCGAACACTGCCAGGATCGCCGCCCGCTCCCCCCGCTCCAGGAGCGGTGTTTTTGGCTCACTCACTTCCCGCAGTTGTACAGGTCACAGCAGAAGCAGGTGTTGGTTTTTATTTTCGGCGTGCAGGGTGCGCGGCGTTGTGGGTGACAGATTGCCTGTGTGAATTCGGAAGAAAGGCAAAGAACATAAGGACACAATCACCAAACAATTTCTGCTGCCGTTTGGCCTGCTCTACACGTAACTTTGCACTGATCCCAAGATCAGCCCCAGGCAGATTTTTCTTTGCTTATCTCGCAGCACAGCTCTTACAAAGTAGGCAGACTGGAATAAAGATGCATGGGAGTAGAGCAGAGCAGCCTTCCTCCCACCATGGGGAAGACAGGGATAAGCACACATCTGCATAGCAAGGGGGTTGTGCAACTCTTGCCAAGAGTGCTGCTGAAGTAACGCTTCCCCAGATGGCAAATTAGAGCAAGGAGCTGTCAAGAGGCTGATACGAACCGAGGGAAAGATTCCCACAGTGGAAAATAACTGACAGAAGAGGGTAATCGACCGTCTGTGGGTAGCATCACCCCAGATAACATGGATGGTCTTTGGGGCAACAAGAGAATGGACCCCACCAATGCCATTGCATAGTATTTCATCTGCACCTCAAGCAGGCATTCCAAAGTGGAATGTAATCATTCCCAACTACTCAGAAACCTGGGAGGAAATCCAGGGGGACTCAGCACAGAGCAAAGGCAGCCGAGGGTGTCCGCACACACTGACACGGTGTGCTGGGAACACCCATCCTCAACGGGCTTCTCTGTGGAGAAGACACAAGTAGAAATTACTGCTGCCTGGACACTTAATCCAAACTCCACTCTGGTACTGAATGGGCAGCTGAAGATTTACAGAAATCAGTGTGTTTTCCTCTCCCATGCCCTCCTTTTTGTCTGCTCCTTCACAAGCACAGTACCACGCGCGGAGGAGAGCAGCCCCAGGCTCCCAGCTGCAGCTGGCTCCACAGGGCTCTTGAGCTGGCAGCAGCAGCAGCCCCGTGGGAGGTTCCTGCACCTGTGAGATGAAGGCAGCGCTGGGAGGAGATGGCGCGGCCCCCCGCTCTCACCTCGGGCGGCGTGGTGCTCTTGGAGTAGTACTGGCAGCGTCCCGCGTACAGCGGCCGCAGGTCCTGCCGAAGAAAAAGCACCAGGATTCATGACACAGCAAAACCAAAACCTGCTGGCCTCCAGGCTGGAGGAGCAGCCCAGGCTTCGGAGAGGACCCGCCCACGGCAGCCACCACCCCCGCCCCAAGAGCTTCTGGCTGTGGTCCTTTGAGGTGCCAGCTAACGTGGGAGCAGCGGCTCTGAAGCTGGTCCCGCCTGGGCAAGGGCTGCCACCCCGCCAGGCATTATTCATTTCTCATCTCCCCAGACACATCTGAGGGCTGCCTGATGTGTTTCCAAGGGTTCTTCATGCTGAATCATAACAATTCGTCATTGAGTTGTCGGGAAATCTGTCTTTCTGGGCTCCTGAGTGAATGGTGGGAAAGCTCTGGGCGATGACGGGCGGCTCGGCCTGCAGACAACATGCATCAGTGTCCTGCTGGCAGGCAGCCTGCTCCCCAGCCAAACCCTCAGAGGAAACAACGTCGACTGCCCACCACAGCCAGGGCGGGTGGCAGCTCCCTTTCACGCTCGCTGGCTGTGGGGACACACCATGCTCCATGGGCAGCCGGGCCTGTGCTCCGGGCACCCAACGTGCACGGCCCAGAGGGAACACTATGTGCTTGGGCGGCGGGAGAACGCCTCTGGCCAGACAGTGACATTCCTGTGTGGTTAGGAGGTGAAGCGAGGCCACAAGTACACCCGGTAATCGAGAGGCAGAAACCAGAGCCCTCGTCACCCCGCCGCAGACGCAGAAGCATGCCGGCGGTGTGTGGGACCGAGCGCCAGCTCACGTCGTCACCAGCCTGCGATGCCAGCGCCCAAATCTCAGAGCCAGCCCACAGGGCTTCACCCCGTGAACCAGGATCGGGCAGGAGCTGGATGAGCTTCACTGCTCTATCAGTGCTAACGCTGCACAAGCCCCTGAAAGGGGTCAGGGGCGGCCAAGGCTTGCTCGTTACTGGTGGGGACCTATCACACATCTGCGGAGCTCCGCTTGCTCTGCCAGCAAATCCGGCTGTCTCGCCACCTTTCTACCATTTAAGCAACCAGAGGCAGGAGAGGGCAGTCTGCTTTGCAACGAAGAACAAAGAGCCAGCTGACACGTGGAGCTCCCATTCACGGTAACTGTGACATTCCAATGTTTCTTTCCATTCTGATCACAACTAAACCCAAATCAAGTCTTTTAATCCCATTTTGCCAAAAAAAAAAAAAAANACTAAAAGCTGAAGATTTTGTATGTCCTGCTGTACTAGCGATCGGCCATGACCGCAGTAGCTCCTATCGTCGTTTCAGTCATCGAATGGAAACTCAGAACCCAGGGGAGGCGCTTCCTGTCTGTACTGAACCCCCTGAATGAGCTTCGTATCAAATTGCTTCCCTTTACTACAACAGCCAGTGGCCCAACCAGCATTGGGAACTACGGCTCCTAACACGCTGAGTAAGACACGCTGCCGCGCGCGCATGGTCCCTCGGCACCAGCCCTCCCTCACGCTGCACCTTAGAGCTTTGAGACTCAGTAAACACACAAAGCATACACAAAAGAACTACAGCAAAGTTTGAACATCTTAAGGCTTACTGCTCTTTTCAAAATATTTTGGTGAAGCTGACACATTTTTCTACATGTTACGATTTAACCCAACGTTCAGCAAGTGACATGTATTTACAGTTCGATGCGGTCTGCTGTGGGATGTGGACACATCGCCTGTTTTCCTGGAGTAAAAGCACGGCAGGACCCCTGTTTTCCTGGAAGCACTTACTATGTGTCTGGCAGCAAAGACGCCGTCGACTATGGCACAGCAGAACGCAGCAATGACGCCAAAGCTGATGAAGACGATCGATGCGACCAGCTGAGAAAGGAAAACAAAGCAAAGCATCATCTGCCTCTCCACAACCAAACACTTCGTGCCCTCTCCACAAGGATACAGAAACCACAGTCAATAAACCCTCAAGCAATCAATGGCCCAAATGTTTGCCCAGGCTGCACGAAGTGGTCTCATTGAAGTCAATGGGATGTGTGTCTCAGGAGTCTGCTTTCACGCGGAGGTAGAGGCAACACAGCAGAGTTCTGCCATACAGGTTCTCTGGGGACTTGATATTGTAATATAAGTTCTTCCATGACTCCAAAGCGCTAAACTTAGGCTGAGGATACACCTCCTCTTCTGGCTACAGCTTCTCCTTAACTCTTCCCTGCAGAGTAAAGGGGGATTTCTTTTCCCAGGGAGCCGCAGGCAGCTTGCTCCTGTGAGCACCCCACTGGCTGTTTCAGCCCATCAGCCGCAGCAGCTTCTGCTTCTGGAGCCTGGCAGCCAGCTGCAGCAGTCACACCATTTCTCTGCCACAACCAGTGAACCACCAAACAGGGGAAAGCACAGCTTCCTACAATCCCAGTGGAAGGGAGGGTTTTTACGGCTAAGGTTATCCTGTACTAAGTTTCCCTCTGTAATTTCCTGCATTTTGCACAAACACGAAAGGGGATATTTGCCCTTAAAAGCACAACCCCTGGAGATGGGAAGTGAGCCAAACACAGAGGATACACTGTTAGCTTATTTGTCTGTTGTCCTCTCCACTTGTGGATAGGAGCTGCTAACATGGTCATTAAAATGATACCAGGTTAATGATGATACTTTCCTAATAGCTCCATTAGGATCCAAGGAGCTGGCGTCAGGAAGGGCTTTGCTACCTTCATAAGTGCACAATTTCCTCTCCCAGCTGGAGAAAGAGAAGCCTGAAAACCAAACACTAAGAATTTATAAAGAAAACCAAATGACAAATTAAAGCATTAAAAGGCATTTTAAAATCCCACGGTTTTCCACTAATCTCATGATTTGCCAGCAAAACTTTTGAATCCGAGCCGACAACACTGTTCCTGCAACCGGCACAAGACACTGGCTTTATTTGCCTTTTTTTATTTCATTATTAGCTGAGACATCAGCCTTGGTTCGGAGGAGTCAGTTACACCGAACAGAATTCCGACAAGACAAACTGGTTTTGGATAACACCCGAGCCCTAAAATAGGAGTGTTCCGGTCTAAAGTTGCCTTCGGGCAACGTTCCAGCGATCCAGGGGCTGCGAAGCTGCTGGCAATTCCTTTCCTATGGCATGGGCGACTGTCACAAAGCCACGTAAAATGCCCCAGGAGCAGCTCTACTGAGAGCAATCCCTCGCTCCGACGCGGGAGGCACAGCCACGCAGCGTGAGAGCCCATCCGCCAGGCTGGGAGAAGGCAGAGCTGGCTTCTTCTGTCGGCTCACCGGGGAGAAGAAAGGCTCAGGGCAGCTCTCCCTTTGGCTGAGTTGGCACACTCAGCTCCTCGTGCTCCCCAGCCAGCTCCTGGGGAGAAACCTGCACAGGAACACGGCTATAAAAGCCGCTTTAACTTGTCTGCCGCCGCCAGCAAGTGACTGAGCACAGCAGACTGCCTTTAGAAAAGCAGGGCACCGGGGAAGGCCACGAAAAATAAAAACATCCTGCACTGCCCACGGTACTATGGAAACACGTAATGGGCAAAATTGCCACCGTAAAATTAAGTGCCCCTGGGTAAGGCAAGGCGAATACAGCGTGGGGACGACGAGTGACAGCTGCTCCGCGCGCTCTGCGTCAGGGCAGAGCCATGCCTGCCTGCACACCGAGGCAGCTGTGACGCAGCCCTGCAAAGCTGGGTCACGCATGCTTTCTGGGACACAGGATGACAGAGAGATGAGAAGAACAGACGCTGACTGCCCAGGGCTCTGCAGAATAAACAAACAAGGCAGGTCAGAGCCACGCTGACATTTACGGGCAGTTCGTGAAGAACGCAGGGTCGGTACAGCCTAACGATTGCTCAACCAGGCCCTGACCTGCTGCTATTGCACAACGAGCAAGAGGCCTGGAAACCCTACAAGGACAGAAGGAACAGGACGTATTCCTCTTGCACAGTCAGTGTAAAAACAACAAAAATAGCCATCAGGAAACCCACCTACCCTGCACCCTGTCTGACTGTGGGAAAGGCAGGTTTCCTCTCCCGCAGGGTCTGTTCCACCCTCTCCCTGCTGCCAGCACCATGCTCTGCAGGGAGCACACTTCTTGCAAAGCAAAGGGCATCCCGGCACGAGCAGGAATTTCCCCAGACTCCCTCTGCCAAGTCTGCCTTAGCCATGGTCAGCAGCACACACTGCTAAGCAAACCCATGACCCCCTATGGAGGCAGCTCTGCTGCTGCAAAAACAGGCGGCGTTGGTGGCATGCTGCAGGGACAGGCAGCCACAGCTGTGCCCCTGTGCCACCTCCCACAGGGAAGACTTGGAAGGACCTTGCTGCTAGGCCTGGGGCAGCTGTCTGAACAGACTGCAGCTGCCGGCACTCCGAGCGCTGCAGCTGCTGCCTGCAGCACAGGCAGGAAGAGGGGGGCTGTGAAACAGCACCTGCAGGACACGGCCAAGTCTCTGATGGCCCCTAAACACATGCACACCAGTCTCCTGGGCCTGCCAAAGAGGGCAATCTGGGGTGCTCTGCCCCACTGCACAATGAATGTCAGCACATGAAACGCTCCTTGCAGTGTGAGGAGAGAACCCGAGCTGCGGTCTGCACAGCCAGCACGAGCACACCTGCCGTGCTTCTCACAGCCTGGCTGCTGCTCCACGGCACAGAAAGCCTCTTGGTCTTCCTTCCTGTTCGAAGAGGCGTTTGGAAATGAGGAATAGCAACACGCTCATCAGTCAGCAACGCTGGAGAAGTCAATTGCTTTGCAGTTACACCAGTATTGATTCTTTTCGTCATGTCAGCATCTCAGGTGACTGGTTCTCCAAGAGCAGAATTCTCTCTCCAGAGCAGGGAGCTCTGAGCGCTCAGCCCCAGGCAGGGCTTTCAGATGGGCTCTCTACAGGCTTCTACCCCCAGTCTCTGGGTTGGCTGTTTCATTTTCTTCTCTATCCTTGGCTTAGAATAGAAAGTGGCCAAAAGCAACTTGCACTGAGCTTCAAGCCTCTAGGAATTTATTTTAAAAGATTCTTTTAAAAAATCCCTAGACTATTTCTATTACATGCCACATACTGTGTCAGCTCAACAGAACAAGCACTGGGCATGAGTCTGTGAAGTGCTGAGGATCCTGACATTTCCAAACACTCTATTTCGAGCCCTTGAAAAATCCCACTGAGTTCAATGAGACTGTATAGTCACTTTGTGCTTCCTTGAGCATTTTTTCAAATTTAAAAAAATATCTGGGTTAATAGCCTTGCTCTCCTGGGCTGCCAGAAACCATCTACAGCTCTCAAGAGGTATGCAACATTAGCCTGGAAGGGTTAGGAAAACCAACAACATTCTTTACACACAAAATTTGAGTTAGTCTTTTTTTTTTCAAAAATATCTACATAATGAACTTACCATTTGCCTTTTGTTTTCTATCAAGTTTGATCCAATTATTCCAAGAAATGACCCAAAACCAAGCTGAAAGACAACATATTGTTAGCATTTAGATCAGGAAGATATCCAACATGTTTCATATACAGACAGAACACAAATCCAGAAGCAGCGAAGGAACACAGTGTGAATATGTGAGCACTCTTCCCTCAGCAAGGAAATCAGTGGAGTCTCTCTCTAGCTGGAACAGTCAAGCGCACCCCTTATGCAACACCAAAAGCATGTGTAAAAACCAAATGGATGAATTCTGTTTTCAGCCCCCTCCCTGGTGATGCTCAGAAATGGGTGGTGGATGAGGACATGGATTGCTGTCTTGGAACTACCCTACCAACACCCAGGAGCCTCCAGATGCAAACCTAGCAGGACATCACAAGCAATTGCAGGACCAGACTCTCACCAAGGGGGTGAGCAACCACCTAAGATTTCAGCTCACCTTGTTTCTTGATATGAAGTGTGAGATAAGGGAGAACTCAAACTCCAGAAGACTCAGCAGTTTTCTGACACCTTCTACTCCTCCCTCTCTTGCAGGGGTGCAGTGCCATCAGCACTTCAGTCTTTTACCAGAAGAGCTCACACCAGCCCAGCCAACAGAATGAGCTACTCAAGCAAAAGCATCTTTTCCTCCTGCTATAGTGGACAACTCTGCTTTTATTTCAGTGAAGCCAGTTAGGAGCAACATCCCACCCCATTTCTCCGTACCATAAGCTATTTAGCTACACTGGAGAAGTTTCTAGGACACAGCACACCTCAACCAGGTTAAAAACAGGAAATTGGACTATGGAGGAAGATCGAGAAGTTCTTCTGTAAAAGTCATAGCTGGAAAGGTCTTCGATCAGCTCGTAGCATATGCAACCAACTCTCTGAGTTGGCAAAGAGAAATGCTGGAAAAGTCCTACAATTGCCATTGCTCATATTCAGCAGGCTACAAAGCTGTTCAACAGATGAGGGGAGTGGTGAAGATCTGGGTCAGAAACCTACTAACTGGCCAGCTCCTAAGAAAGCAGAGTAAAGCACAAAATAAGCCACAGCGGCTCAAGAACAGGTCAAATAACCTGGAATTGATATTTAAGAGCCCAGAATGGAAAGCAAAGCTTTAACAAGTCCATTACTAACAAGGAGAGGCACGAGCAGAGCTCAGCAGGTACAAACGTGCTGAAGAGTTGGTGTTAAACCTTACCCTGCTCTGCTTAAGCCCTGTAACGTTTGGTGCTGGTGCCAAAGGCAGTAAGAGGTGCTGTCTCCAGCAGCAGGGCATTAGAGCTGAGCAGCTGAGCTGGCTGCTGCTTCCCAGCTGCCCCAGTGCACTCTGAGCTCTCTCAGAGCGTTGCCCCACATTAGGGACCAGCCACCACGGTGTGAAGCCCAGCAGTGAAGGCAGGCACTGCTCAGTACCTTGGCTGCAGGATGGCAAGGCAGGGAGCTGGGGTGCTGCTGAACTGCCTCAATGTGACCTGCCAGTGCTTCTGGGCTGCCCCCTTATTGCTTTACTCAGCTTGGGCAAAGGACAACCCTCACCTCCCCCAGGCAAGGGGAATCTTAAAATTCCATTTAAAGTCCAAAAGTTGAGTGATCCAGGCATTACAGTGAGATGGATCCTGGTAATATTTTCAGTCTGGGTATCTAGCAGCAAGGAAGCTGTCTGGCAATAAATGCTAATGCAAACATTCAAGAAAATCATTCTGTGTCCTTTAAACTTCATCCAACATCTTCAAGAGAAATGTGCACGTGGTATTTCAGAACAGCCACAAAGCAAAAGGTGAAAGACTTGAGAGAACTCAAGATAATTCAAAAAGAAGAAATTAGAGTGACCGTGTACAGATGTGAAGATAAATAAATCAGTGGATTCTCATCCTGCATTAATAGGAAAAACACCAGTTTGTCACCAGAGACTTTAGTAATCGGCATCAATGACATCACTGCTATTTGCTGGCGGATAGGATCCCCTGAGGATGGCTGTCGGAAAGAATGGGATACAAATGAACGTGCTTTTCCAGAAGAAAGTCCCAGACCAACTGGCTTGACAAGGAACCACTACAGAAGAGGTTTGCCAATTAAAGCCTAAGAAAGGTCACTCACTCACACTGATCCTTGAAGCTGTTATAAATTGGTGAGAGCATTTGTACTACGTGGGTGGCCTTTAACAAGGCAAAGCAGAGAACACTTTGTGTGAGCCCCATTCTGTCCATGGCCTTCCCAGAGGCACTGTGCTGTTCCTGGATCTGGCTGCCTGGCATGGAGCTGTGCCAGATGTGTCTGCCTTTGCAGCTGCTGGAAGCTTGCCCTCTGCGCCCACCTGATGGCTAATCCTGCCTGCTGCCATCTGCACTTCCCAAGCCCACATCAGTCATCCATAGTCGATGTTATTTCCCACGGAGGCACAGCTGAGGTGCTCACCCAAGTAGTTGTGAAGGGATCAGTGGCTGGGGTTGGGGGTGAAGGCTGCCTGGCTATGGGACATATCATCATGCCCTCAGCTCCAGCTCATTCAGCTGCATCAGTGAGGTACTGCACTGTTTGTGAAAAAACAAACAAACAAACCAAATCCCACTGAGGCACAGAAGGTCTCCAGTGCCTGCTTCAGTCCTTCCTCAGGAGCAGAGGTCAGGGAGGATGATCCCCCTGCAGACAGACGCTTCTTTGCTTGCCCAGGGCAGGAGAGTCGAAGCAGGACAGGGTAGAGCACTAGGCTCAGTGGCTAGGAGCTCCCTGGAGGCCTGGTGGCACAGCGCAGATCGGCTCTTAGAGGAGCCTGTGCCAGTCAGGTGACAGTGACAGTGTGTGCATGGAGCCACTGCACCCAGGGCAGCTCCCTGCCAACCCAGATTGCCATGGGGCTGCTGTGTGACCACAGACGCAGCCTCCTGCTTTGTTTACTCACGCCCTTTGGGGCCTCTGGCTGAGGAGCACTGAGCTGGTTTTGTGGTTCCCTCTTCTCTGTGCCAAGGTGGTGCAGCAGCACCAGAGGCACGCAGAGGCCTCGGGGAGATGCGTGCAGGCCCAGCGCTGGCACGGAGCTGCTGGGCGCTGCGTAGGCCGCCTGCTCGGGGCCTCGTCAGCACGGCGAGGGGAGAGATCCCAGCTTGTTACAAAACATTGGCTATTTTAAGTGCCTGCTGAAGCCTCCAGCAGCAAACGGGAATGTTTTCCTGCTTGGGGAAACAGGCGAGGCTGTTGTGCACTTCCACACAGCAGATTAATGGACTGAGAGGGGCAATGTGGTGAAGGGTCTGCACAGGCGGCCAGGGTGCCTCCAAATAAAGAGAGTAACTCAGCGCCCTTACCAAGCACGGGAACTCACGAAACCCCTGAGCAGACCCCAGTCTCGGGAAGGACGTAAGTGACGCTGATGTTGCTGGAGCATAAATAGCAAAGGAGATGTCTCGGGGCTGCGAACACCGGGCTCTGCCAGCTGCGGCACCGGGGCAGCGCTCTGAGGCGCGGGCAGCTCCCACTGGCAGCGGGCTGAGTGCAGGGAGCCTGAGGCCAGCTCACCATCCTCCTCAATGCCTGTCCTTGGCATTTCTCCGTTAAGAAGATCAGGCCTAAATGCAGAGTTACTGGGACAAGGCAGAAAAATGATCTTAAATCAGAGACCAAATGCTGTCTGTAATAACATTCCACACAAATGGCTGCAAAGAGGTCTTCAGTCATAGAATAGCTTGTCCACAGAGAAGTGAGAACTTCCCAGAGACCAGCAACACATGGTAAGCAAATCAGAGAGCAATAAGGCAAGAGCAGCTCTCCACCTCTCTGGCCTGGTGTTAAACCTCCAGCTCTGAGGCTCCAAACCTCAGCACGAAGCACCCCGTGGCTGCTCCACCCTCTAGCTGGAGGGCTGCAGCTGTGCTCAGCTCCTAAGAAACAAATTTAGCTGCAGCTCCGTCCTTCCTGTGCTCCCGTACGAGCGTGTCTCAGGCATGCACAGGGACAGACCAGGACGTGCTCTCCAGCTCGTGCCGGAGCTCTGCTCAGGCAGCACCACAGCAGCGCACATGCAGTGCTGGGCCAGGACACATACAAGGGACTGTCCCCAGGTGCTTCTGCAGAGGGTTTTACATCTGCTGGCAGGAGGGCTGGGCACCAGTGGTCTTCTCTATCTTAAGCTATTTGAAGCTACAATATCCCATTTTCATTTGTTGATTAAAAAAAAAATATTTGATGTGCTAGCGGCTTTGATGTGTATGCTCCCCGGCAAGCTGCCAAAGCTACTGCCAGAGCAGCTCTCCCTCCAGACCTTCAGAGACTGCCAGTCATTAAACACTTCTGCAAGTGAACTTCATGAACATAAGTTCACACGAACAGTATTTCACAGCTGGACTTGATGACCCCTGCAGGTCCATTCTAAGCAAACTGCTCCATCCCAAGACCGAGCCTCCCAGCTGTTCCTGGCACCTCTGGTCCTTTCTCTCCTCACTTCTGACTGGTGTTAATCTGGTGCATGCAGACAAAGAAGTTCTCAGGTTGCTTTGACTGATGTAAGACCTATTTATCTGCCTCACTGCTAGATCAAAAGCATGTAATTACCTAAGCTCAGGGGAAACTGCCACTTGACTGGATGGGATTTTTGCATGGGAATGAGCAGCAGGTGCAAAATAATAATAAAACAAATGAATCAAATGGCAATGAAGTAGCCAAGCACACATTAGTATTCAGGACAAGATCACCCTTTACAACATCGGCAGCATCACAAGGGACTTTGTAGGCAATAAGTTTTCTAGACCTACCTAGGAGTTCTATACTTACAATAACCCCTGGGTAATAACCTCCAACAGTCACATTTTGGGTTCTTGTTGTAGCAGCTAGGCCCACCGTTAGAATTAATACTGACACAATGAGGAGAGTCACAGTTACGTAGAGGGAATTTCTTTTTCTTCTATTGAACGACCCTAAAACACACATACACAACAGAATTTGCTAATTCCATCTGGGGACAGTCACGGTACCGCAAAATTTTCCTCCCATCGCCAACCACATCACAGTGAATTTCCTTTCTTGTGAGGGTACTTTTGGTTTTGGCTGTCTCTTTTCACCTTCGCTAACATGCTTTATCAACCTCTGCTAGGATGTCTGAATTTGCATTTATTTATCACTGCGTGGATATGGATGAGGAGAGCCTTAAGAACTGTAACTTTGCAAAGCTCCTTTGGACACAATGGAGCCCTCCTGGGACAACGGAGCTAATGACAAATACTACCACGAGGCATTCATTTCTCTTCTGATCTGTCTGCTTACATGAAGTCAAATACCCACACTGTAGCCCACTTGTTTTGAGGGGGGAAATCTTGGCCGTAAACATCTCAGAAGGCACCCACAATTCTCCATGTAAATGAGACATCACCAGCAGCAGCCGCTCCTCCTGTGGCAGCATCCTCTGCTTCCAGCAAGGGCCAGGTATTTTTAGATGTTTGAATAATGAATTGTGGATTAGGGAAACTCATATACAGCTGCCTAATTCTGGCTTTTTTTTTTTTTTCTGAATGTATTTATAGATCTCCCAAATGAGCATAAATATAAAACAGTGATCCCACCAGCCAAGAGGAAAGCTGGCTGCCATCTTAATCTCAGCAGCATCTGTAGGGGTGCTTGTTCAGTGCACATTCTGCAATCTTTAAATCACTTTGTGGAACAATCCTTTTGATTATATTTCATGCATTATGTAAACATAACCCAGCACAAGTGAGCAGCTGGCACGACAACAGGCTGCAGCCGTCCCTCTCGGCCTGGGGCTGCGGCTGCTGGGGCCACTCCAAATCACACCCCCACAGCACAGGGCTCTCCGAGGCACCCAGGCAGCAGGCAAATGCATTTCCCACTCCTGAGGCTCCCGAGAGGTGTGCACATCTCCAGCCACACCTTGCGGGGTACCTCAAAGGGGGGCAGGGATGTGCCCCGAGAGCACAGGGCTGCTTCTGCTGCTGCCGAGCACATTCACTAAAGCGAATCGCCCTTGGGACCCCCATGTGAGGCATGCAGGGCTGCTTGGCAGCCTGTGTGTGGCAGACAAAACAGCTGCAGAGATGAACTGAGAACTCAGATGGGCAGAGGACCTGGCCAAGCCAAACATAATTGCCTTGCCCACATTCTCCAAAGACAGGAGCGCGTCAGGCCGCACAAAGCAGCTTGCTGTCTGGAAGATCCACGTCCCAGGTGCCCATGGGCCCTTCCTTTGGGTGTGAGTGGATTTGCAGCAAAACTAGAGACATCTTTTGCCTTCGCCCCAACAGCCATAATGACATGCCTGGGCACAAATCATTGCCCTCCGTGGGGACCAGAGCGCAGACCCAGTGCCAGCTGCTGCGTGCCTTCACCGAGCTGCCCCACACTGCAGCTGCCACGGTGCCGGGCCACTGCGCCCACATCAAGTGCTGCAGGGCACAGGGCAAGGGGAGTTTGCAGGGAAAGAAACATTCCTTCTGGCTAACTGATATCTCTGGAAGGAAATACCCCTATAAACCTACTGCTTGTGCCCCTGGCACTGCTGTAACCATAGCTCTGGGACACCACAAGGTCCAAACACAAGGAGTCCTTAGCTGGAATCGATAACTGGACTGCTGACAGCTTCAAAGCAAACAAATATTTTAAATAACTGCTAGAGCACCCCTAAGGCCCAGGCCGGATCCAGCACTCTGCTTCCATTCTCCTAAATCTGCCAAATAAGTCGGTGATACGAAATCTATACCTTCACGTGCTACAACCTATGCAGGCGTCCGGCCATTCTGCTACCCCCCAAACACCACAGCTCGTGCACTGTTCCCGCTACGATGCAACCACTCAAACGCAAGCCTCGCAGAAATGTCACAAAGTGCCAAGGCACTGGGACTGAAGATTCAGCTGAACAGAACTTCAGAGAGTGGGGAACCAGTCGCCGCTTCTTACAGAGACTGGTTCTGAAGAGGAGAGCTTTAAGCACACTGCAGGCTTCCAGCTTCCGATCCCCGCTGCGGTCCGGCTGCTAGGCGAGCAGAGGAGAGGTAAGGCAGCCCTCCCGCAGCCTGAACCGGCACGGGGAGGCTGTGGGGTGTGCAGAGGCTCTGTGCTGCAGAGCAGCCCTGCAGAGTGAGGTGGGGTGTGCGGGGGGCATCCACGTGCAGAGCAGTACCGCTGCACCGTCCGCTGCAGGAGCTGCAAAAGGCCCCAGGGAAAAAAATGCAAAACCCAGTACTCTCCTCAAACCCAGAGTATTTTGTAGCAACTTTTCTGCTGGAAAACGCTCTAAAATAGTTAGCTTGAAACACCGTGGAACTTATTTCACAACAGCCTTGTTTTCCAAACTAATATTTTTACAGTTTCCCAGCTCGCCACTAAGACACACCAAGTGAAACAAAAGGTTTCTGATCAAAAACTGCAGAAAGCTTCTAAATAGTCCTTATTAAACAAACGAATAAATCAAAACCCCTACAAGCGCTTTCATTCCAGCTCCAACCATCATCCTTTAATGTGAAATAGCTGAGATAATTAATGTGACCGTGTGCACTTCGTGTGTGTTCTGGGGCACCAATCCCATCGTTTCTTCCCCTGGGATGTGTGTTGATAACGTGCTTTTGCACTTCCAGAGGGACCCCCGCAGCTGGGACACAGTGTGCCCCGTTGGAACCATGCACCTGGACACCACTCTGTGCCGCGAGCACTCCCCGCTAGCTCTGCTCCTTCCTCCCTGCCCGGCGCAGCTCTGCAGAGGCTGCGAGCATGGCACAGCTCTGCCACCTCTCCACGAGCATCCTCCTCCTCCTGCCTGTCCCTACGCACCCCAGGCACCCCGACACCTGCCCGCTCGGCACGGGCACACCAGCAGCCAGCTGTCTCTGCCTGCCTGCAAGGAAGACACAACGCAGTCACTGCACGGCTATTTCCCTCACCGAACGGCGCTTAAAATGCGCGCAGCCTTCAGAGAGCCCCGGTACCTCGGGAATGTCCTCTTCGCAGTGGCCATACACGCCCTAAAGTGACACCTCCAGACACCCTAAAGGCGAGGTGCGGGCAGGGATCGCCCGCGCATCGCTTTGCAAGGCGGGGTGGCACACACCTCTGCACGACCCCCGAGCTACCCGGGCTCTCGCCCCGACTCCCGGCCCCGGCTCGGCCCCGACGCCCGCACCGCGCTCTGCGGGGACATCCCCAGCGCAGCCCG
>WBMW01003905.1:7576-18585 GCA_013396635.1 Penelope pileata
TTTTTTAAATCTTTTTTATCTTTATCTCCTGGGCTATAAATACCAGCACCACAAGCACACATCATATTATTTTTATGATAACCTGTCATTTTAAGTGATCAAATGTACAAAATTCTTGTAAACAAAAATCACCTAAGCAGGTTACTAACTGGTGACTCCGAGCTGTATCCCAACAGTTCTGCTGTACGGGGATATGGAAACCATGGGTCTCAACATGTGGGCGTTTATAAGATTGGTGTGCAAAGTTTAAATCCAGACCTGTTTTTAGAATTTACAACTTTTAATCCATGTTACATGTTCCATTAGATTCCTGAGGAAGCATCTTGACCCAGAAGCGTTTAAAATGTAGACCTAATTTTCTAATGTGATTGTCCTCTTATTTCCTTAACACAATGCCCAAATTAAACACAGACAATATGAGGTAGAAGTGTGGGTTGAGTGAAAATATAGGGACGTGGTTTTTGTTTAGCTTGGTTTGGTAGAAAACAGCAGTTTCTGACTTCTACTCAATTCAAAAAACAAAATAATTGCACATTACAGAAATCTACAATCCAGGTCTTACTCTGCATTTCTTGTACAAATTCCTTGTCAGTACAAATAATAAATAAAATGAAGAATTGGACTTTCCACTTTTCTAAAGTGAACTGCTTTCAAATGCCTTCAAGTCTAAAGAATCATGACATAAATCTTTCTAATGAATGGACATGTGCCGAAGTACAAGCTTTGGGCTTTTGTTTCAAAGTAGAACCCTCTGGCTTCAGCTGGTGAGAGCCAGAGTTTTCTTCATCAGATTTTTTTTCATAGTCTTAAAATCGTATTTGTATTCCATTTCATTTGAATATGTTTTTCATTTGGCCATATGGCAGATGGCTATCATAAAGAGCCTGTATTTAACTTGGCACTTTCCATTCTGCATTCCTCTACTATTCATAGCACAGCAGTCAAACTTATCTCCAGCATACATGAAAGGAGACTGTTTGATTTGTAGCTGCAGATCTCCTCAAATGTTTGAGCCCTTGCAAATTCACAGAGTATTTCTTTTAAATGTTGAGAAGTCCAGTGTCTAGGTGTAGTGGGCAGATGTTTTTTGATGTCTACCACTCTTTTGAAATGGGAGAAACTGGGAGAGACATTGGACCTCTGTCTGTAGTAAGGACCCCACACCCCTCTTAAAATTGGATCTATGCAGAGCCCGTGTTGGTACAGAGAGAGAGAAAATTCAGCAGAAAAATTTGCTCTTGAAGATACAGTTTGGGGATGTCAGCCTAAACTGCCAAGCAACATGAAGAATAAAACATTCATTTGATTGGTCAGCAAGACAGTGAATAATAGTAAAGGTATGAAGTATTATATCCATGACCCATGGATGCATACTAGAGTAATGCCTTTTTATTAGCAGGGCTTCACAAAGAATAATTTGGTCCTTTTGAATATTTGTAAGCAATATATTTTTTCTTCAGTTGCTGATAGACAGCTGAATATGTTAGACAAAACCAGTTTTCCAAATCTCTTACAATATTTTCTTTGTTTTTGACAGAAAATGTCATTTCTACTTACTGTGTTTTCAAACAAATACAGTCAGTGATTATTCTGCTTCTGAATACTTTCAAATGTATAATACTTTTAAAAAGAACTGTCTTAAGGGTATTTTGTATATAAATCATGTGAAAATTTATTTTCTTGATAGTTTCCTTTAGTTTGTGTTCTTTTCCAGAGCCTAAAGGAGAATAATTTAATCTCAGAAAATTATGAAACTGTTTTTTTGGTACATAAATGAGATTTACATAAAACTCACAATCTGTCTATGCTTCTTTAATGGTTATGAATATATAACAAATACTGCTTAGAAATACAACTCCTTGAAAGATCTCTTAAATGTGCTTTATTTTCAATATGTTATCAAATATATATTTGTTTTTTATGCTGCGATTAACCTACATTTTCTACTATTCAAAAAGCATGGCTTTCCAGTGCATACATAGCTGGAGGCAAGTGTTCTAACATTTCACATCAAACAATAAATTCAGCATGCTGAAAAATATTTACAAATATTTTACTTTTCCGTAAAATAAATACAGCCAAATGCTTTCTACACCCTACAGCATTGCTTGAATTATATCATTTGTTATATTAAGATTAATTTTATCTCACCAATAAACTATGGACAAGACTAATTCCTTCCCACCGAGTTCTTCATTTCAACAACCAAAATGCCATCATGGCAGAAGAGCGCAGAGAGATCTTTGTTCTCCACTCCATCGGGCAGTTTGTACTGTCTAGTAAAGCTTCTGGATATGAAACCATGCTCATCCATCCTGGGTCCATGCTGAGCTTTGATCAGGAGCCAGCCTTCAAAAGTCTGAATAATTATATCTTCCGGGCGGAACTGCACAACATCCAGCAAGACCTGAAAGCCTGTCTTTTCCTCCTGGCCGCTTGTCTCAGCCTCAGCCGTACTTTCTGCAATTTGCTTTCTGGTGCTCTGTGCAGCTGTAAAAGGGCCTGGCAAAGCATAAAGAGAGTGATCCAGTTTGTGTGCTTCCAGCTCCTGGGCAGCAAAATGCTCTTGATAGCGTACAGGAGTTTCCACCCAGTGTCTTATAACAGCTTCTGCCATTGCTGAGGCAAAAAGATAAGTTGCTGCGTTCGTGTTGCCTGAGGGAAGCTACAGTCAAACTGAACTCTCCCCAGGCTTGTGCCTTACCCACAGGCTAGCTGATCGCTTGATGTCGCCTCTCACTTTTAGCACAGACAGACTTAACACTTAATAGGACATGCTGCGCACTAGTGCCATGAGACTCAATCTCCTATCCTCTAACAACAGAGAACTATTTATAGTGCTTCGGTCTTGACTGTTTTCAACAGCTTTCGTATGTGCTTCCATGCATAAGTAGTAAAAGAAAAAAAGTAATGCACTGCTGATTATTGCAATATTGTGCTCTTTGTTGTTGTGAATATTGAGTAGACAAATAATGTAAAAGATTCTTATTAAACAGGCATTTAATTATTCATTTTTTCTACAGCATACACTGCTACAGACACAATCTGTCTTTCTTCTAATGAAAATACACAGTTATTGTATTGTACAAAGGGAAGAAGTTTGATTAGCTTGACAGCAGTAACAGTAAATTTTTGGTTAGGTGAACTATAAAATAAAGAGCATTAGATGCTGTTGCAGAGGTTGTACATAGGTGAAATAGGGGCTTTGTGCACAACCTCTTTGGAGGTAGGAGGGAAAAGTAACCATCCCTGCCTAGAGAAACCAAAGGACTGAGCCTGCAATCTTAGTGACCTACAAGCACAGCAGACTTCCAGTGTGTCAAGGAGTCAGATTAGAATGCTGGGAAATTATTTGTATTTCACACCTTCCAGGAGAAGGCAGTTCTTTTTTCCTAGCAGAATAGTAAAGAAAACTCCAAATTCTTAATACTATCACATTGTCGCAGTAGCCTTCATCTTCTGGAGCTTAACAGCTTGAACCTATGGTCCCATCTACCACATATTTAGGGAGCAGGACCGAGGACCTCAAAGGCATTCTCTGATGTAATCTTGCTACTCTGTGATCTCAGGGCAAATAACACCTAGAAATGTTATTAGTTAATAGTGTTAATAGTTTGGTTAGCAAGACAAAAGAGGAAAATGCAGCAAAAAGGGAAAAAGCACTTCCAGATATATTGTTGGGTAGAAAATTCCTTATTTTCCTAAATTGCACCAATGATAGAAATTATCAGACAAGATATTTCACTCCTTCTTGTTTGGCTTTTCTTCTTCAGAACTCTCTCTGCCCTTACATCTTTCTCTGTCATGAAAATAGCAAGTCAGTTTATATGGCATGTTTGGTTGCTAATGGATTGTAGGGTCATGGAGAAAGAAGCAGGTGAATTTCAATGGCAATCAGAAATGAACGTCCATATTGAGTTGACCCTAATACTGGATATATCTACAATAAAGGTTCTAACATAGCAATTTTATTTTAGTCATGAAGGTTGCATTGCAAGGTAAAGAAATTCTCAAAGGTTCAAGATAATTTATTAAGGTCCGCTCATGGAATTGAGTATTGTGAGGAAGAGACTCATGCTGCTTTATGTAACTATTGGCTCTTCTCTTGTCAAACTGTCTTCCTGAAATCATTTTTAAGTGCAATTCTGAACATACAGTTTCCTAAAATAGGGATAAAAATAACTTGGGATGTTGCCCATTATCTGCTCAGCAGCTGTTTTCTGTTTTGCAAGCCAGTGATACACTTAATCAGGAAGGTTTAACCCTCAAGTGCGGTCGTGTGCCTGGCTGGTTGTGATATTTTTGTGATGCTTTCAGAAACTGCGGAAAATTATTGCTGTCTCCACTGAAATCTCTGATGATAGACTTGACTTATTTTACTTCAATTTTGCACTTCATTTATAAATGCAATATGCAGGAATACTGCATTCTCTCCCTCTTTTTTTTTTTTTTAATTTTAATTACTCTCATCATCTCCAGAAAAAAAAAAAAGGTAGGATTTACTCATACGTTAACTGCAAATAGAAACAACTCCAGAACAGCTCACTCAGGGACAGCTACATCTATTTCCAGAAACAGTTGTGTTAGTCTTTCAAACGTCAATGCTAAGAACACTTGGAACTGTCTGTCTGGTCTAATTAGCATGACAGATGCTTTGCATATTCCTTTAAATTCATGTCTTATGCAAAGCTGTACAAATGTTTATAGGATCCTTTTCTTGTCTATGGGACTGGGAAACATTTTGGTAATGTAGCTTCACTTCTGTGTGTTCTCTCATCCTTATTTCTCTTAGGTCACGGTTCCCCTTTCTCTCTGTTTTCCACCCAAGGCCTCAGGATTTAGTTCCATCTTTCTTAACTCTTCATTGCTAACAAGGAGAACACATGAACCTGAAAAACACTCCCTCTCCAAACGCAAACATCTCATCAGTTTGGAATGTATTTCCAGGCTTTCAATTTTGAATGCATACACAGTGCTGCAACATCGAGGGACTTTCAGTGTTTAGGCCACACTCTGCAAGTATGCATTGCACACATCAGTCCAGCAACGTATTTTGAATCGTAGAACCATTAAGTTTGGAAAAGACCAGCTGTCAATACATCACCACCACGCCCACAAAACCATGTCCCTCAGTGCCACATCTACATGTTTCTTGAATGACACCAGGGACAGTGATTCCATCACCTCCCCGGGCAGTCTGTTTCAATACTTGACCACTACTTCGGAGAAGAAATTTTTCCTAATATCCAACCTGAATCTCTCCTGATGCAACTTGAGGCCATTCCTTCTCGTCACTAGTTACCTGGGAGAAGAGACCAACCCCCACCTCACTACAGCCTCCTTTCAGGGAGTTGTGGAGAGCAATAACGCCTCCCCAGAGCCTCCTCTTCTCCAGACTGAACAGTCCCAGCTCCCTCAGCCACTCCCCATAAGACTTGTGGTCCAGATCCCTCACCAGCTTTGTTGCCCTTCTTTGGACACACTCCAGGTCTTCAGTGCATTTCTTGTAGAGAGGGGCCCAAAACTGAACACAGTACTCGAGGTGCAGCTTCACTAGAGCCAAGTACAGGGAACAATCACCTCCCTTCACTTCAGGTGACTCCTGAGGTGATTTTGGAGCAGGACTTTTTACAAGAGCATGTGGTGCTAGGACAAGGTGTAATGGTTTTAAACTGAAAGAGGGTAGATTTAGATTAGACACTCAGAAGAAATTATGGACTAGGAGGGCAGTGAGACACTGGAACAAAGAAGGTTATGGAAATAAACAGGCTGCCCAGAGAAAGTGCATATGCCGCATCCCTGGGGGCCTTGAAGGCCAGGTTGGATGTGGCCCTGGGCGGTCTGATTTGGTGGGTGACAACCCTGTCCATGGCAGGGGATTGGAACTAGATGGTCTTTAATATCCCTTCCAACCTAATCTATTCTGTCATTCTATGATTTTAAATCCTCAGCCTGAAGAGTACATTCCTGCTCTCTTTTGCGTGAGGCTGCTACTGCACGTTCAGTCTGTTAATGCCTTCAGCTCCCTCTTTGTGGGATCCCATCTTGTTCACCTTCCTGACAGGGTGCTGAAGGGACTCCTTGGGCTGGAAGTGGCCAAGCAGGGCAGACAGGAGCCAGGGCAGATGGGGTGGGCAGCCAGATATCTCCCTGGGGACAGGGCAGGCTGTGATGTGGGCCCGCAAGTGGGACTGAGCCAGCAGTACCCATTGCCAGGCACGGCTGTGGTGTGAGGACCTGGAGGCGTCACTGGAGCAGGGGCTGACGGCCCACAAATGGGGCTGCAGAGAAGATATAGTACATTTCTCTCGGAAACAGCAGGTGCACAAAAGTGAGGGGAAAATCAGAAATCATGAAGCTATTGCAGAGAGTAAGCAGTTGCAACAGAAACAGGATGGATGTCCTTTATTGCCAGCTTGGTAACTCACATCTCTCTCTGGTTTTCTTTCTCAGGTGTGTCAGACAGTGCAAAAGTGTATCTGAACAACTTCACCAGCATCACTCACTGCACTGAGCACGTCATGCCTGATTCATATACTGGAAACCACAGAATGATTTGGGAAGTACTGCAGAACTGTTCTGTGGAAAATTGGTTTGAAGCGAGTGAAGTAGTTATAATTGCCTTGCACTGTCAATCCATGCTTTCTTTTGCTGATAGCACATATTTATGGTTTCAATACCTTTTATTTCGTTGTTTTTTTTTTNGGTTTCAATCCCTTTTTTTTTTTTGTTTTTTTTTTTTTTTTTTTTTTTCTGGATTTTTTAGAAAGGAAGATACCGTATTCGCTGGCAATTTGCGACAGCTATGCGCAAGAAAAGCAGTGCTAGTACAGGTGTGTCACACCGACATCTTGTGGTGAGACAGGAAAATGACTGCTGAAAGAAAATTTAATCTCACAAACCCCCTGCTGTGAAGGCTGTGAACTACTTGCATGGAAAGACAACGCAAAGAAGGAAACCCACGAGATTTAAACTTACAACAGGGTATTTACAAACTACCTTAAGCTTATTTCTTAGTAATTTGGAGGGGGAATAAATATTTGATTCATGCTGGACTCACGGAAAATATAGAAAGCAGCCTTCCTGATAGAGCTGTATTGTAAATTGAAAAACGTAACGTGCTTGAGCTCATGAGAACAACATACTTCTGGTGCATATTTTAAAGAAATAGAGACATCATTCTTGACACAACTTCAATATAATAGATTGCTTTGTTCCAATTCTCTGCATGCTTGGTTTCCCAAAGAGATGTACTTCATCTACCATTGACATTCAGTACAGATAAAAGGGGAAAAAAGTGAAAAGCCTTGCAGGATGAAGTGAACAAGAACTCTCCCAGCAAAAGCTAACAGGTTAAATTCAAATGTAAGGTATGTAATAATCCAAATGAATTTAGGCAGAGTATTGCAATTCATTTTACCAAAATTGACCAAGAATGCCCCTCATGATCTACTTCATGCATCATTCAAAAGGGATGTTACCACTTAAAACTTGGCAATGCATAAGAAACCTAAGGAAGAGCAGGACTATGTGGGTTTTAATACTGCTGTCTCATACGCAATATGGGATTTCAAGCTTTGTGGTGATAGTGAAGAGGTACATAGCTAAATAAAATGCGTGAAAGGAACTTGGAGTGACACATATGGAAACCAGATGGTAAAGATGAATTTTCTACATGGTATTTAATATATTCTACCAGGGTGAAAAAATTACTGTCTCTTATTTGTGTCACTTTGAGTCCAATACTTCTCAGAGATGTCCTTTTAGCTGGTTGTTAGATCTGGACATATGTAAGCTCTGAAGTATTCAAAAACTTAATCACAACTACTGCAGTTGTGTAATCAGTAGATAACAGGTGTTCTGTTTTCAAGAAATATTGAGGAATTCTTTTCATTAATTGTGATCGCTTAGTATTTACATTGGGCAGTGAATCACAACTTTCCTTAGTGGGGCTTCTTGCTCTGTTACGAAACTCCTTGCAGGTTGTAAGGGCTATGCTGTTACGCAGTCAACTTAACTGAAAGAAGGCTGCAGTCTGTGGGTCATGTCCTTCAAATTCTGGAAAAGGCTGGGTCTGCCCAACGTCTTGGAAAATCTCTTCAGGGCATCGATGTCACTTTTAATTGTAAACTCAATCTCCCAAGTTTAGGGGCTTGCTAAGAAGTGGAAAGCTAATCTCAGTTTTTGCTCCAAGTTTTTGCTTATTTCTTTGGAAAATATGTAAGAAATATAACTAATATGGAAAGGTCTATCATTTTGACACATTACATCCACTATTACAATACTTCTGTTTCTTGTGTGGAGATGAAAGGGGCAGATGAAGGATAAGGATGAGGGATGGAAGGACCACAGCAGCTTCTATACAGAACAGTGAAGGAATAAAAATGCAACTTGTATAATGATTATTTTTAAATTTCAAGTTTCTATGATTTTTTTTAAAGTTAATTCATGGAACTCTTTACAAGTATTTTCTTTGTTAATCACATGGCTTGCTCTCTGTCCGTTTCTATGCCTCTTAGGGGCAAATGCATGTGTGTCAAAAATTCTTGAGGAAGTGCTATGAAGAACAAGCTATATAATTTTATTAGAGTTATACTAATCTATTCACTTGTTGCACACACGAAAACAGTAAGGAAGAAATGAACAATTAAAAGAGAATAATGTGCCTAAGGGATTGAAAGCTGTTTTGCCATTGGAAGGTGGGATATAATGTACTCTTGCTACAGAAACAACCTTGTTTTTCAACAGTTAAAAATTAACTAGTGTTCCAAGAAAAATGCTAATTTTCAGATTTCTTGCTTGTCTCCTTCAGTGAAGTCTTGCCTTGACTCTTAATAGGGATCGTAGAATCATAAAATGGCTTGGGTTGGAAGGGACTTTCAAGATCATCTAGTTCTATACCCCCTGCTGTGGGCAGGCTTGCCAACCACTAAATAACTCAAGGCAGTTGGGAGCAATAAGGCTGGTTTATTTGTTTTGGATCTGTTTAAACTTACAGCAAGTGTTCACTTGCTTCATTAGAAAGTGAAGCTACTATCCTAAGGATCAGACCCCCAACTTTTCATGTTTTGAAGTTGATCACTCTCTTAGAAGTCATAGAAGTACTGAAAATCTCATCCATGAAGTCCTGGGAATAGGAACATCTTTGCTGTTTACAATTTGGCATGGTCTTGGAATTCTAGGGTTAAGGGGTGGAAAATCTGCAACCTATATATTACATGCAAAACATGCTAACCTATAATAAGCACAGACAAAAGCAGATCTCACTTTTTATAGTTTTCCCCAAGAACAAAGTAAATGCTAAAGTTAAGTAGCTGCAGTGAATTGAATAGATACGGTGTTCTGAAGCTCTGGATATGTTTCTCAAAACATTTATTTGGAAGAAGATAATTCAACTTGCTAACAGTTCATGCATGTTAGTATCTTCTGTCCTGCTTTGTACACTTGCATATATGCAAAGATCTCATCAGTGTAAAACCATGCCACATAGGTTGGGAGACTGTTTTTTCTTTTCAGAAAGATCATCATATCATGTAACAACCATACTGATGGAATCTGACTAGTCTTTGCCACACCCTCGAGGCAGTGATCTATGTACACGTAAGCATTTTAAAAAGTCAACTAGATACTTCATAATTAGGTACAGAAACACTTTCTTTCCATTACTATAATACTTTCCTTTCAATAAATATTTATCAAGACAGCTATTTTTATGATATTATAGAGCAGAATTGCTGTGCAAGATCTACTGCTTGTATGTTGTTCTACTGAAGGTCAGAAGGCTCTTAATTAAACTTTATTGTGCCAAGGTTTACGTTTAGATAATACGTTGTGCAAGAAATAAAATATTTGTAGTGAGATCATGAGAGCACTCTAATGTTTATAAAGCCAGATTGAACTCCCATGTTATAGAAACTATCCTATTTTCACAGTAGAAGCTCTTCTTTACATATTAATCTTTGCCATACTGATCAGGTAAATTAGGTCTGTGAAGGCTAATGGGATAGTTCAGAGGTCATATATGTAATACTGGATTTTTAAGCAATTACCTATTCTTGGAGATAAGTTTTCAAAGAGAAGTTTTCAATAACAATTCAGATCTATACTGAGTGTTTATAAGTATGCTAGCTATTTCATATACACTGTAGGGGTTTTCTTTTGATGGCCAGACAAAGTAGCTTATAGATGGCCAAAAATATGGAATCTGTTGTTTACAGAGTGAGGTAAGACCTCTCTGTAAGGCACGAACCAAGACAGAGGAAAACCATGCAGAAGAGTTGATTCTAAGCAGTACCACATGCCACACAGGGGACTCTGACACAGGGTCAAATGAGTTAGTGTTGCTGGTGTTTTTTATCAATCCAAAATATTTTCAGTTACACAGGGAATGACTGATGCATGGTAGAGAAGTTAAAAGCAGAATGGGAGTGAAGACTTAATGGATAGAGAAAAACGTTCTAAAATAGAGGACATTTGAGTACTAGTGTACAAGCAAGGTTGCTTTCAACAAAATATACTGGATGATAGCAGCCAAAGACAGCTGGATATTGCATAATCACAGAATCACAGAATTGCAGGGGTTGGAAGGGACCTCGAGAGATCATCGAGTCCAACCCCCCTGCCAGAGCAGGTTCCCTACAGCAGGTTGCACAGGCAGGCATCCAGGCGGGTCTTGAATATCTCCAGGGAAGGAGACTCCACAACCTCCCTGGGCAGCCTGTGCCAGTGCTCCGTCACCCGCACCGTGAAGAAGTTCTTCCGCATGTTGGTGCGGAACTTCCTGTGCTCCAGCTTAAGGCCGTTGCCCCTTGTCCTGTCCCCACTGACCACTGAAAAGAGGTTCCCCACCTCCATTTGCCTCCCGCAACTAAGATACTTATAAACATGGATCAGGTCCCCTCTCAGCCTTCTTTTCTCCAGGCTGAACAGACACAGAGTACTGAGCCTCTCCTCATAAGGGAGATGCTCCAGGCCCTTTATCATCTTTGTGGCCCTCCGCTGGACTCTTT
>WBMW01003905.1:24482-38869 GCA_013396635.1 Penelope pileata
ACCCGTGGATGAATCTCATCAGGCCCCATGGACTTGTATACCTTCAGGTTCTTTACGTGGTCTCGAACCTGATCTTCACTTACAGTGGGCAGATCTTCCTTCTCCCAGTTCTTACCTTCTCTTTCTGCAGCTTGGGTGGTGTGTCTAGAGCCTTTGCCAGTGAAGACTGAAGCAAAGAAGTCATTGAGCACCTCAGCCTTCTCCACATCCCTCGTGACCAGGTCTCCAGTTTCCTTTTGGAGAGGGCCCACATCTTCCCTAGTCTTCCTTTTATCATTGATATACCTATAGAAATTCTTCTTGTTCCCCTTTATGTCCCTGGCTAGATTTAATTCTACCTGGGCTTTAGCTTTCCTAACCTGGTCGCTGGCTGCTCAGACCACCTCTTTGTATTCCTCCCAGTTAACCCGTTCCAGTTTCCACTCCCTATAGACTTTCCTTTTGTGCCCTAGAATTACATGTAGAATAGATAAATACACTGACGTGGATGAATCCATATGCTGTTTTTAGATCCTCATCTCTAAAACACTTAAGAACAGTGGGAAAAGAGGGCCAGGGCTAGTTTAAAATTGCAACCCTCACAGTAAACTGCTTGAGTGGAACTGTATTTCAAAGCATTTATGTCCTCTGTCATATTTATTCCTGTATCCTTGATTGTCATGCAGCTGAGCTTCTCAGCTGACTATGTCTACTGCATAGCATGCTTGGAGTGTTACTGTGTTTGTACTGTTTAGACAATGGTCACTACCTACCTGGTTTTGTTGCTCATCAACCAGGTTTATAATTGAGCTGCCAAGACATAAGCAAGAAAAGAAGGCTGGGCATGTGGTTATGGCACTGACGTGGGAGGTAGAAAATCCAATCCTAACTCTTCTGCAAGCTTTCCTCTATGACTTCTGGCAAATCACCATCTTTCTGTTCTACTATTGAAGAGTAGGGAAGAGTATCAGGATCTCAGCCCTATTTAGGGCTGTGAGCCCTATTTATTTATTTATTCATTCATTCATTTAGCCCTATTTACTTTTGAGTGGATAATTGCCAGCACACAAGCACAGCTGTACATTTACTGATGGAGTTACAGTTTTTTTTTTAGATTTGTCTTAGAATGTCAGATATTAGGTATAGCCCTCAGCTGCTCTGTGTGGTTAAGGCACAACAAATACTGAAGGAACTTTCAAAGCTGCTTGTATGAAATGTGCCCAGATGTTGCTATGGTTGTGGTTATTACCACTCAAGTGATAAAAAAGGAGCTTTGCTGTTGTTTCAGTCAAAAACCCACAAAAGCTGGATTTCAGATAAGCAATACTGACCAAACAAAATCTGTGTTAGTAAGTACTTCACTGACCAGATCTTACATCCTTTTTTCCTTACATCCCAGTTTTTGTCTTTTTCTTTAGTCTTTGCAGGCTGATTTTCTGTCACAGGAAATAGAAAGTTTTTCCTGTTCTACTCTAGTTGCTTCCATTGCAGTGAAAATGGGAGATGCTTGGAAGCCCTGATATCTCCCAAAGCACCCTTTGTGATGTTAAAAATTCTTCTTTTTAAGTCAAATATGAAAAGATAAGAATTTTTAAAATACTGTTCATTTGTAAGTTGTTGAAAAATAGAGATTCAAAACACAGATTCTCTCTTGGTTTACAGAGGTTACTCATACAGAGCTTATTCATAAAACAGACCACAGGTACTGGAAAATCCCTAACTCCACTTCATTAGCCAGTAAGAAGTTGCAGTAGTTCAGGACTTAATCCAAGGTTAATTAAAGTCAGCAGCAGTCTGTTTATGTCTTTGGATCAAATGGTCAAATGTTTGCTACCTTTTCAGATTGTAATCTCTCCAAGGAACAGGTTCCTTCCTACCTTCTCGTAACTTTTCAAGTTGCCCTCATGTTTATCTGGATAACATGCAAGGGAGTCAAAATAGTTGATTGATGATAAACAGTTTTCACACTCACTGAAGTCAAAACTCATACAATGCCTCCTTTGGCAGCCAATGGTGGCTTTTCCTATAGTACTTACTCCTAGACAGAGATTTTTAAGTTCATCAAATAGATTTGATTTATATAATAACAGACCAGGTAAAGATACCAAATGCCTATGAAAAATGTAGATCTATGCTTTTAATGATCTTTAAGAAAAACTCAGGTATTTATACTTAAGGGCAACCCTTAAAAACAGAAAAGTAGCAATGACAATGAGTGTTAGCAGAAGGCTTTCTTCAGTACAGTTTTTAACCAATAAACAGAGACACAGGTGTTGTAATTAGGTGCAACAAATTACACTATATCTAGTTCATAATTCATATTTTTAAATTAAGAGAGTGTGATTGCCATTTGAAGAGTATAAAACAAAATATGTTTTATCCAGGATTACAGTAAGTACAGCTGACATAAAACCCATGATTTTCTCTGTTAACTATATGCTTGCAGTTCCCTCTAAATAATAATGTGGAATAGTAGCTAGTCATTTACAGATTGAATAAAATAAGCAGACTATAAAAGAGATGAACATTCTCTCTATTCTTAGTTTGTAATTAGATTTTACTATGAAGTACAGGGAATCGGTCTCATCCCTGAATGTCTGCAAGTCTTAATGCATATTTAATGGTGCAGAGACATTGCAGAAAGTCTGTCAGGAAGGAGCATTATCCTGACAGAAAACTAGTCACAAGTTTCTCCATCCTGAGTCCCAAAGCAGGGTAACAGAGCCTGAAAAGTGAGAGGCAGTGGTGAGGAATGCTAACAGATGCCCTGATTCAATACAACTCACTTGTACATCCCAACTGAATATCTTTTTTAAGGTTCCTTGTCAATATTTAAAATCAGCTATTTGAAAATCCCTTTGTCCCTTTGAATCTCTTTGGTTAGAAATTATTAAATGAGCTTATCTTTTAATGTAGCAATGCACCACATTTTTTAAATATGGTGACTAATTGTTATTATCTCAGGTACAAGCAGTTAACACAGATCTGCCCTTGCTCATACAAAGGGCAAATTCAACATTTAGTATAATAGTTGATTAACATCTTCATTAAATTGGTACATCTTCCAATATAAACAAGCCAATGATAGCATAGCACACTCTGTTCTTCCCAGACTGAATGGTTCCCTGCCAATGAACTATTCTCTGGGGCAATTAAGTTGTTGTCCCTTTGTTAAATGGCAATAAACCTCTGTCTATGATTTCATGTGAAGAATTCATTATATATGTTTCACAATGAAAAAGTCGAAATGTCAGTTAATATGCTACAAGGTTGCAACCAGCTTTGCCTCTAGCTGTTTTCTACACCTGATTTTGCTTAGCACACATATGCAGAATGAAATTGTTTAAATAGCATAATGCTGTCCAGCTAGTTCAGTCAATAATGTCCTTAACTATTGCTGTACCAAATTTTTCCCCAAAGACTTATATGCGGTTTTTCCTAATTGTAATTATGCCTTGTTTGAGAGGAGAGGAAAAATCTCTCAGAGATGTTATTCTGCAGGGAGCAATAGGGAAGAACCTAAACAATGTATATATTGCTATATGTTCCAGTAGCTGATGGAGGCATCTTAAAATTGCTGTACAGACACCACTAATGTCCAAATGGCTCTGCAAAAATATCGTAATGAATGCTTCTTTGACCTTCTTTTAAACACCTCAGGAAAATGAGGTTTACTGAGAAGTTATTCAAGTTTTACTCATTGAAATCTGATGAAATCAGCAGAAGCATTTCTCACCAATACCAGTGGCCATATGCAAGTTTAACTTCTAGGCACAGCCAAAGTAAACAACAGCATGTGACCTTGCTACCTGTTTTGCAAGATCACGGAGAACTGAATTTGCTGGAGGTGAAGCAGTAGCAGAGTGTGAAGCGTGTTCCGTTTGTGTGAAAATTGGCAACAAGTTGTCCATTCATTTCTGGCAGTCCCTTCCCTACCCAGCCTGTGCAGAGCCAGGTCAATGCTTTTTGGGAGGACGAGAGCGGACAAGCGTTGAATCAGAGGATGAGGAAGGACGTTGCAAGGAAGAAGCCCCTAGGTCCTTGACAGGAATGGATTGTGGAGGAGGAGAGGCCAATGGGAAGTGAGGGAGGCAGATGGACTTGTCCCATCTCGTAACATCAGAAGGCATGATGGCTAGTGAGTGTGCAGAGAGATTACACAAAACCTCAAAACTTCTCTGATCCTTCTCCTTTCTCTTTCTACAGTCCCAGTCCTTTCCACAAACCTATTTGATTTTCCCAGTCATCCTTTCCATTTAACATCCTCCAGAATCACTTCCAGTTCTTCTTTCTCTGCTTTTAATCAGTTCTAAAGAACAAAACCCTCAAATGCACTTGCTGAGCCCTGCCACTTTTTTCTTCACCACCCCAGGATCTAATATTGATTTTTCTATTTATTACTGATCAATCTTGAGCTTCTGAGACTCCAGAAAACCCTTTATCTGACTCTCTCCAGGTGCCTTCTCTGGCCTGAGAACTAAAACATTGATTGCATTCCTCCTGTGGAATTCAGTAAGTCAGTGCATTTAAACAAGCAGAACCCCAGTACACACTATCACACTTCACTCCAATCCATTGCCATATTCCTATGTACAAACTGTGTGCTGTTACAATCCATTCTCACTCTTGTACTGTGGCTTCCAGTTACCCTGAAATAATATTACTGGAAGGATCTTCTGGGCAACGACCAAGATACAGAACCAAGTGCAGTCGGAGTGACAGCATTACAGGGTCAGCTGGCTGTCTCCCAACAGATGGTGTTCTCTTTTCTCTCATTGGAAACTCCTTCATGCAGAGTAACAGCGTCAGAATTTGTCATGTTAACTTAGCCTAAACTCAAAGGTAAAATAGTATTCCAAAAATACATAGGCTACACAGTCAGTTTCCAAGTGTGAAACACGCTTTTTGATTAGCTATGTGACATGTAAATAAATGCCTCATTTCACTTTGGCTGTTTAGTTTTGATTAGACCAACATATTTAAGCTAATTCACTTGTTTGCTTTGCATTTCCCTCTTAGCCATGGAAGACGTATGCAACTATTCAAGCAGGCATGTCCAACCCGTGGCCCACTGGCCAGCACAGCTCCCAGTGCAGCCCGCCCCCAGCTGCTGAGCCGCCATGGTGGCAGCGGCCCACCCCGCCCCATGCCTGCAGGCATCACTCAGCACCTAGCACTGTCTGAGCCGCAGCCAGGACATGGGGAGAGTGCAGTGCAGTACTAACTCAAATTATGCAAATAATGTTATGATACATTGGCTAAATGCAGTCCTGTGAACAGTGAAAAATATGCAGCTTTGCTCTCTGTTTTGACAAAGGAATTTGAGGATCTGTTTGAAGATTACCAAAAAAATCATCAATTTTTTTGTATACTTGTGACTCCATTTTCAATTGACAGAAATATACTACCTGCAAATTTTCAAATGGAATGTAAGGAGTTGCAATCAGACATTCAACTCAAAGAAAAATTTGATCATGTCTCTCTACTAGACTTTTGTAAGACCTATTTTACCAGAGAAAAATATCCCTTGCTTCACAATCACACCTTATTCATGTCATCGTTTTTTGTCACTGTACACATTTGTGAGCAACTGTTTTCAAGGATGAAGCACAGGAAGAGTAAGATTTCATCAAAAATCTCTGACGAACACCTTGAGAACTCACTGAGAATTGCAACCACTTTCATCCAACCAGACTGATGCATTAGTTGCACAAAAATAAGGTCAAATATCCCACTAGTTTTGTTTTTATTGCTCTTGTTTTATGTTTTAAAAAGAAATATAAAAAAATAAGTTTTGTTAGTTACGTACATTAACTATATTATATATTTTATATGCAGCCCAAGACAATTCCTCTTCACTCAGTGAGGCCCAGGCAACCCAAAATGTTGGACACCCACATATTAAAGAGTGCACATGCATGATACATTATGGCTCAGAGTACTCAGAGTATACAAATTGTAGACAGCCAGGAATTCAAGAACTGCATTTCTTTTTCAAGATGACAGTCTGCCTAGTTGTAAAGGCGAGCGTGTAAGGCCTGTAAAGAATCCAGTTCAATTACTAAGAAGACCTCTGAAGCAACTACTAAGGTCAGGTAGCCAATGTCTTGCTCCTATTTAAAGTAGAAGCAATAAAGCTATTGGGTTTTTTTTGGGAACATTATTCAGGTCTTCAAGGCGAGTACTTGGACCTTTGCAAACAGGGACCTTTGCAGAGTCCAGTCTTGCAATGGAATATGTGTTCTTATTATTGCTATAATATACAAAGACTATGTTCAGGATACAAATATTTTTTATGTTTTTAAGTAGGTTTCTGCATGTAATTTCAGGATGGGCACCCATTCACATATATGCATACCATACATTTTGCATGAGGATCCTTTCTTATTTACACACACTATCAGAATAACTTCAAAATCTGTTATCCAAAGCATATAGCGAGAATGTGACCAAAGGAAGATAAGTGAAGAACCTATTTAATATTCTGATTCCATAAACATTTGAGCTAAGGTCTGCTTGTAATTGAAACATACTTAAGCATCTGTTGAATCAGCTTTTACAGGGCAGTATGTTTAACAGCCTATTGCATTGAACCTTAGTTACTCATTATAACTTTAGAAAAGACAATAGGTTAACTTGTTACAACATAAACCATCTTGCCTTTCCCAGATAAGTGGGCCCGGTACTGAAACCCCTTTATATAAAAGATAGCATTTGTAGAGTAGCCAGCAGTCAACAAAACTGCTTTATGGAGAAAACAATATAACTGGTACTGAATACCTCCAGTATCGTATTCCAAAGGTACTAACCGTGGAGGTAGAGGTAGTTATACAGGTGTTTAAGTGGAAGCTCCAAACCCAGAAGGCATGGTGCTTCATATACCTTTGGATTACCTTCAGTTCATGTTAATTCTACAATACAGATGCCATTCAAATTTGTATATGTGAGCTGGGGGCCAAAGAGACAGATAAATAATTTAAAAATGCAAGTTATTTATTCAGTAGCCCCACTACAAAGATATATGTGAAGCTGAAAATAAGCAACATTTTCTATTACAAAAATTTGCTTTCCTGTTAACTGACATATTTTCTGGTGCAGCACTATTTTCTTAATACTTCAGTTTAAAACTATATCTGCTATCCTAGTGGGGGAGCACGAACTTGATTCATATGGACTCTTTTGGCGCATCACTACTTTAAACTTCAGTTACTTCAAATGCTTAGATTCGTACCTACAAAAACATCCCCAAATACTTTAGGAACAGTTGCAATAGAAACGAATCATTTGGAGAGCATGATTTGTTTCCAAGACTTCCTAATTAGCGTGCTGGTTTTAATTCACAGTATCTTCTTTCTTACTACATTTTTTTTTTCTCAAGAATTAGTACATTGGCCCATATTTCCTGGTTTTAAACTAAATGAGAATTATTTCAAAAGTTCTGCAGTTAATGTAACTTTTTATATATTCTTCGACTGCAAACACTAGCTAAACTACAATCTTTTTGGTAAATCATCTGATCAATACAGGATTCTCCTGATATCATTCAAGGTTTGTTATTTCTTGAGGGCCTACATACCTACAGCTCAGATTTGTTTCCAGATTCTTGTGCTTTGATACTGATTTTTAATCCTGTTTCAGCTGTGTGTTTAAAAGCATGCTTAATCATTAATTGAACACTTTAATTCATTGAAGATATACAGTGAAGAATTTAAACACTTTAATTAGTAGGACTTTAGGACGTGCTTTAAAGAAATAAAAGAGCTCCTAAGGATATGCTACAGAGCAAAACACAGATTTAATTATAACTTGTGTTCACATGCCTGCATAGCTTGAATTAGCTAACCTGAATTAAAAAATGAAAGCATTATTTTTGTATGAACTGGTAACTGGAGTTTGAACTAAGACATGTTACTACATCATAAATGCTCTTTTAATATATGTTACCTTGATTAGGGTAAAACATTTCTATATCTTAATTTATTCCATAAAGATACATTTGTACCAACAAATTATTTGTTATTTATTTGTTTTTTATTTAAGATTCCCCAAAAAGTAAGCTAAAATATAGCAAGAGCTACCACTTCGTACACTATGCTCATTATTTCCAGGGAGATATGGTCACTTCCACTAATAGATGTAAGACTTTGCTGAGCATATCCTCACTATACTCTACATTTTGACTAGAGGGAAAATTTAGTTGTACGGGTTTGTAGGCACACTGATTTCTCTCAAAGATGTTACTGTTAAGGAAGATACACAGCTGGAATACATAAGGTGAGTCATGAAATGAAAAATAGAAGGAACATAGGTGAGGTCACTTAAAAAAGAAAATGTATCGTGTATACTTGCCAGTCTGCCTAGCAATACAAGTTACTAACTAACCTACTCAAAAAGTTTCATGCAAATCTTCCTGCATTACCTTAACAACAGTAAAACTTTCCTTGTAGAAGGAAGAATAAATAATAACAGCAACTTGAAAATTACCATTACATTATATCTCATTGGCTTAAATTTTTCAGTCTTCATTGAAATTATGATCCATTTACATCTGTGCAACTAAAGTCAGAACATCGTTTCTACTTTTAACCATTTCTCATTAAGCGTTTGCTTTTAGACTTCTTGCTATTTTGATTACCAAAAGGAGTGACAAATATTTCAGGAAACAAGAAATGGGAGAACAGGTGAAAAATCCTTTTCAAAATTGCTTGCTTTCTTAACTATGTATTCTTTTGTAGGAAAACTATCTAAACATGGCACAGCTAGTGACCATAGTGCCAGAAGGCAAGAAAGCATTAGAGCACAGAAAAAGGAAGATTTTTGATTGAGAGGTCTAACTACTCCCATAACAATCACTCATCTTTGTAGCAGCTCTGCATGGTGCCATTTGTCAATATATGAGGGCTGCTCTGAAAATAATCCCTTCTCTTTTATGATGTTGGCCCACTCCATGTTGGTGGCATGGAAGTAGAGGCTGAACCTTTCCACCAATATTCTGATCCATTTTGTTGCCATGTGACAGATGGCAGCAGAGGGGCACTCTGACCAAATGCCATCTGACATGGAAGTGCAGATGGAGCAGAAGTTTGCAAATCTGTGTGGGAAAAATTGCACTCACTGAAACTCATCAACATGTGCTGAGTGTTGATGGAGACCAAACAGTGGATGTGAGCACAGTGATGCAGTGGGTGGTACGTTTCAGCAGTGGTGACAGCAACAGTGAGGCACCTCTGCAGGTGCAGATGATTACCAGCACGGCACGCAGGCTCTTGTTCATCACTAGCAAAAATGCACAGCTAATGGTGGTGCCTATGTAGAAAAATAGTGTTTTGTAGATGAGAATTTGCTCTCTCAAATACTGCTATTGCGCTCTTTGTGTCTGTTGTAGTTTCCATAGAATTCAATAGGAGACATTACTTTAGGAGTGACCTACATAGATATTAGCAAAATAGGAATTAAAATGTAAAGGAATTATGTCAATGAATAGGTCTATCTCCAAACATATCCAAAAGGAATTCACAGAAGTTCTTTTAATTGTGCAGTAAACCATATAGATATAAGTTGTCCAGTGAGGATTGTCTTAGAAAACAACGGAAGGGACAGACATACTTCAGTGTAGCTTTTACTCATACCAATGTAATTTATGATCTCATTAGTTTAACAGATTCTGAGAAACGTGACTTGTCTTTCACATTGCTGTCACCACTGCTGAAACACACCACCCACCACCTCACTGTGCTCACAGCCATTGTCTGGTCTCATAGATGCTCAAAGCATCAATGAATGTCAATGGGTGCCATTTTTTCTGCATGGAAGAATCCAGCAACGTGACACACCTTTGCTCTATCCGCATTTCCATGTCAGACATGATTTTGCCAGAGTGCCCCTCTGCTGCCATCTGTCACACGGCAACAACATGTAACAGAATACTGGCAGGAAGGTTCAACCTCTACTGCCAGACCGCCAACATCCGCCTCTGACACTGTGGGCCAATGTAATCTAGTAGGTGGCATTATGTTCAGAGCAGCCCTCAGACAACTCTGTGTTCAGAGTTTGCTAATTACTCGTGCTTTAAAGCCTTAAATCTGGTATGTGGCAATCGTAGATTGAAACGCTCCAAGTCACTGAATTGCACTGACGTAAGCAATAGATGATAAAATGTTGGGCTCAGCACTTCTCAGGGTCAAACCCTAATTACAGTCCTTAATTGATTATTTTTCATACAAGCTTTCCAGAAGTATGTTTTGCGACAGGATTCAACTAAATATATTTGCATTTCTGTGAAGAAGCATACTTTTTTTTTTTTGAACATATTATGTTTTGCCCCATAAAAAAAAACCTTCAATCATTTCACTTCTATCTTGGCAGGTTATTTCCTTCTGACAAGCTTCTTTATGAACATAGCTAACAACACATTAATTATGTATTCTGATATAAAACTCAACATCTTCCTAGATGAAAGATGTCCTGTAATACTCACTAGAAAAATCTCAATGACAATGACTGCTAGGTAGGCTAAAAGGCACATTATAGCACTCGAATTCCGCTTACGTTCTATTGTTCAATGTTAATCTTCACTTTATGTCATAAAATGAATGCACCGTAAGGCTACACAATGGCCAGAACACTCGTTTGTTTATACTGAACAGTGACTAATATATAAGCTTAGGCTTGGTTTCTTTTGATCAGATCTCTGGGATTTGCAGTGTACATGTGAGAACTTTTCTGATACTGTAAGCTGACGTTCTGTTCAGCTCACAAATAGTTGCTTGTAAGCTAGATGGAAAACTGCATATATAAAATAGTTGATTGGGAAAAAGCATTTTTCCTTGCAGGTATAAACACATTGGACATTCATAGTCAAATATGAGATAATGGAATTGTACATAACAGAAGGGTCATCTAGTTCACTCTCTACAGATCAAAATCAATGCTAACTAAAACACTCAACTAGTTAGGTAAGCCTTGCTCAGAGAAACTCTACAATTTCCAGTAAGGATGTCTTTCAGTGCCTTGTTATCCCTACCATTCAAGTGTTTTCCATTGTCTGACCTAAATCTCACTTGTTGCAATACAAGCTAATGACTTCCTTTACCCACACCAAGTTCTTTATGGCAACTGTCTAAATATGGATTCCATTTTCTTCTCAAACAGTTCTAGAAGAAACAATTCCCAGTCCTTGCACATTACTCCACTGTCATAGGAAACACTTCTGAAATCTCTGCTTATTCCTGGTGCTCTCTTTTAGATCCTCTTCCAGTCATCCTTTATATAGAGTAGTGTCCAAAAGAAGCAATTCTCAAAAATGATGCATTATTACAGAAGAAGAAAAGATTTTACAAGTTAATGGCAAAGCACAGTAAAAAAAAATTTGAAAAAAAAATATATAAAATAATATGTGGTGACAGAACATAGATAAAATCTGAGTTTCTTGATGCTCCTTTGTTATGTTATTGAGAGGCATTCTTCAGCCACCTCTGCTCAGCTTGTAGTTCCCATTGTCAAAACGACATCGCGTGACCAGCAGAAAGTTGCCAGCTGTGGCCATGACTGTAAGGAAAACAGTCAGAATACTGAATAGCAGGAAGTGCCAGGCATATATCCCTTCTTCCACCCTCTAGCTATTAAAATGCTAAAATTGTCATATGCCTTAATGAAAAGTAAACAATTTCATTTGCACTCATTTATATGTAATTTAGCTTGCAATGCTTATTTGACATTGATTTCCAAAGTAAAGTGATGAGGGTCAAAGAAAGCAAGTTTTTTGTAGATCAATTGCAATTAGAAAATGAATTATTTATTGACAAGAGCTCCCTGCCTTTTGGGTGGGACAGAGTGAAACACCTTGTCAACACTAACATTGGTAGGATGTTGTGACTGAATCTATTTGCATCATCACAAGAAACCAGAGTAGCAATTGCTCCCCACCCCCCAGCCCTTTACTAAATCTGGGCCATCTACCCACTAATATCCTTATAAACATGCATTCCTGATTGCTTTTGAATCCTCATTTACTTATTCATTCCTTTTTGCTCCTTATCTGCTTTTCTAGTACTTCTTACTACAGTTTTTTTTTTTATTAAATCATGTCACTTGATAGTCTCTCAATTTCATGTCCCACACTCATACTGAGAAGTTGCTTTTTGTTTCTCCAGGGAGACAGTTGTTATTGCTACCATTAAAGAGTTGTGGAAAAGCCTACAGGTCAGACATCAGATTCCACTATAGGATAATGGTGTTGCTTTCAAAAGTGGTTGGGGAAATCATGCTTTATGATAGATTTCTTACCTGCCTACATCATTTTTTTTTTTTCAGAAATAACTTTACTCAAAGGTTCTGCTGAACATAGCTTAGCTGCTTTGGTCCCTATCGAAAAGCTTGTTTCTAGAAGTTAATAACAAAACTGCTGTCCATACTCATCAGGAATAAGTAATTATTTGCAAACTTGATTACTCTTTACTCAGTACCAGCTTTGAAAGGGTGAAAGGTCTTTCATGCTGCACCACCCCCTTCCCAGTAGGAACAGGCTACAGCACAAAGCCAGCAGGCACCAGAATGCAGTAGTGTTGAAGTAAAAAACTGATTCACAATGCACTTGCTCCACTCTTGTCTAACACTACAGGTACAGAGAAAACGAAGGCAGGAGATTTCAACATTAAAGTTTGCAGGTGCCTGCAGTCCTGCTTCTAGTCACCCCCAAAATGAGACACTTCGGTTTTACTAGCACTGCAAAGTACTGAGCCTTAAGCCATACCTGCCAATCTCTTTCCAAAGATAGGTAACATCCCCACCCCACTCTTTATCCAGACTGGAGGCCTTGAAAATGACTATGGCAGTGTGCTTCAGAGTTTCAGCCCATCACGAGACGCAGCTGTGCCTCTGCTTCAGCCAGTGGCCATAGGATCATTACGGTTGGAAAAGACCTCTAAGATCATCCAGTCCAACCATCAACCCATCACCACAATGACCACTAAACCATGTCCCTCAGTGCCACATCCACCCTCTCTTGAAAATCTTGAGGGACAGAGTCTCCACCACCTCCCTGGACAGCGTGTTCTAATGCATTACTAGTCTTTCAGAGAATAAATTTTTCAACATATTCAACCTAGACCTCCCCTGGCACAACTTGAGGCTATTACCACTCATCCTATTGCTGTTGCCTGGGAGAAGAGGCTGACCCCCACCTCAACACAGCCTCCTTTCAGGGAGCTGTAGAGAGCCATAAGGTCTCCCCTGAGCCTCCTCTTCTCCAGACTAGCAGTCCCAGTTCCCTCAGCTGCTCCCCATAAGACTTGGGCTCCACACCCCTCACCAGCTTTGTTGCCCTTCTCTGTACATGCTCCAAGGCATCAATGTCTTTCTTGTAGTGAGGGGTCCAAAGCCTAACTTACAGCCGACCTTACACCTGCTGCTCCACGTGAGGCAGCTCAGCAGCTAGCACCTCTCTGGCAGCCAACACCTCCTTCCTGCCCATCTCTGTGTAACAGATGGGATTCGGCAGGTGCTTGCCCACCTCAGAGCATCAGCCTGTGTGTGGCAGCCGCTTCTCCCCTGCACGGCCTTGGGCTCCCTGGAGCGCGTTTAACATTCGGGGCTTAGGTGTTTACCACTAAGACGGAAATCCCACGGCGCTGTACATTTCAGAGCAATTAAACCTCCTCCTGTGCTGCGCAGAGGAGTGGGATGCCCGGGGAGGTGGGGAAGCCAATGTCCCTGGAGGTTTTCAAGACAAGGGTAGCTGTGGCACTGAGGGATGTGGTTTAGCAGGCATGGTATGACGGGCTGGTGGTTCGACTTAGAGGTCTTTTCCAACCTTAACAGTTCCATAATTCTATACAGAGAAAAAAACAGCACAGCACGAAGCACTGGCGCCCACGCGCCTTTACGCCGTGCAGGAGCTTCCAGGAGACAACACTCAGCCAGCGAGAGACACCCTGAGCTGCTTCGGGGAGCCGGGGACAGTGCCACTGAAACAGCCCACGGCGTCCGCGACCGAGGCGCCGCCTAAGCCAGGCGCGAGCGGCTGAGCCTAACGGCCGCAACCGCCCCCACGCGCCGCGGACGCCGCTGCCCCGGGCGGCACTACCCCCCCGCCCTGCGCGCGTACGCCTTTAAGAGCGGCCCGCCACCCCCACGTGTGTCATCAGCNGCCTCCCGGTACATGGATTACCTGGTAGGTGCCCGCCGCCAGCGTTTGGCCGCTATCATCAGATCGCGGGCGCCGTGACCCGGCCGCGGCCGCCCTCCTAAATGCATGAGCGCGGGGCACGCCTGAGTGAGCTAAACTGTCACCGCGGGCACGGCCGGCGCGCGGCGGCGGCGGTTATTGCTCCTTAATGGAGATTGGCCGCCCCTGATGGTATCGGCGCCGCCGGCGGGGAGCGGCCGGGCACCTGCGGGCAGGGGGGGGG
>WBMW01003905.1:42648-96090 GCA_013396635.1 Penelope pileata
AAAGTTTCTGAGCAATGACAATCCACCTTAAGACCCAAAGACAGGTTTGATTTGGAAAGTGGTAGTATAGGACGGATCATGACCACTTGACAATTCATGGTCCACTTCAGGTCTGGTCTTATAATTGCTGTTGCCTGTTAAATTGTCTGGTACCTGCAGGCCTTGAAAAACATTCTTCTGTACACTACAAATGGCGCTTATGGAAGCATTTGTTTGAAGGCTAGTGTTCATTCACTGAAACTTAATCAACTGGGTAGCTGCTGTTCCATGAGTAAGGAAAGAGGGGGGAAAGGTCCATGCTGGCTGCTCAGGGCTTTTCCTCCAAGGTACGTATGGGTGTTTTTCCTGTCACCTACAGCATGAGCAACAAAAGTCTATGTAGCCTTGTCCTCGTACTGAATGCTAAACTCCCCACTCATCATACAAATGTTGTGTTTTTCACATAGTTGTAAGTATTGTTGGGCTGTCTGTTGTTTCACTTATCAGATAGATCATTACTGAAATTTTTACAGTATCATAGGGGTTAGAAGGGACTTCTGGAGATCATCAAGTCCAACCATCCTGCAAAAGCAGGTTCCCTTCAGTAGGTCTGAAAGGTCACTAGTACCCTCAGTAGAACACAATGGTTTGTATCTTAAGGTATTGTCCCTCCTTCAGTTTGGGGAGCTGATTAAGCACAAGTATGAGGGGTCTGATTGTTCTTTCAGAATTAAGATGTGGCTTAATGCAGAAAAGAAGTCAGCTAGCATATGTAAGATCAGCTAGTGTGCAGGGTGCATTGGAGATCTATTGGTGTTAGGATCAGATTTGAACTTTTGAAGTGCACTTTAGTCGTCTCTACTGTATGTTGGCTTGCATTGCAGAATGGTCACATGAACTTGAGCTTTCCCAGATGAAACCAGATTGGAAGATGCACTCAACTAATATGTTTTCAATCTGCCGGGCCAGGTCAGAACGAATCTGAAGTAAAATGCCTGAGGTACTCAGAATGAGTACTTTCTCTTCAGTATAAGGTCTTGCTATTCTGCACTACTTGCTATTGTACGTGTAGTCAGGGTCACTTAATCTGAAGTGGGATGGTTGCTGCTTCTGATTATTTTCTCCATCAGCATAGCGGTGTAGAAAGAAGCCCCAGACAAATTTTGGAGACCATAACCCAAAACAGTTGTTTAGGCTAGGTTCCTGTTAGTGTTTCAGCTCCATGAAGCATAGCATTCAAATCAAAATCAGCTGGGAGTGGCAGATGGAACTACTTCTGGTAGAAGACCTTCCCTAAATGAGCATGCTTCTGATTTAAGTAAATTTGGGAGTTCAAGAACCTAATCTGGCTGAACACCTGGAAGAAGTGCTCTGAAAGAACAAATCTTTCTCCTTAGTATCAAAAGCAGTTTTTGCTGAATGAAAGCTGTTATCAGCCGTATAAAAAGGGTAATAAAAATTTTGGTGACTTAACTCAGTGGAAATCAAGTGGCTGAAGACAAAGGAGCTGCAGAATTTCTTTGCAGAAGATTATAAAAGTGAAGTGTTAGCTCATCCTGCAATAGGAAGTGTTACTGAATTCCCTAGATAAACTTTTTTTTCAAAGGTGGCTGTTCCAAAGGCTGGAACTTGACACAGCTACCTTGGGAACACATAAGAATGCCTTAATGTGATTATTATTTCAATTACAAGACTATGAAATAACAGAGGTATTGCAACTTTAGAAATTTCATTCTGTTCAGATAACACACAATGAAGAAACATGTAAATGAGGATGTTTAAAATCAGATTACTTCATCATTTTGCCCCCTCCATGATGAGGATTGCTTTAGAGTGGTAGATGTTATTACATCAAAAAATGTGTTCAAGTTGCTGAAAATGTGCTGGTCTGTTTGTTACAAGTAGCCCTACCCTGTCCTTATGAATTATTCCAAGGGTTCAGTATGTGTTGGACCCAATGTTGCTCTGCAGAATGCGGGTCCTGAATTCAGACTCCTGAAGTCAGAGCTCCTGGTCTGAGGCAGCATGGTGATGAATTTAACAAAAGGTTATAAATGCAAGCTTTTAATAAGTGAGAAAATCTGTATTTAGAAAGGACAGAGTATTCTTCCTAATATCCCATGCTGATTACCATTTTTGGACTGCTGTCAGTATCATCAGCTTATGTTTTTTAATACTACCAGTTTGAGATGCTTCTTCTCTTAAAGCCTGAGCTCTGAAGTTTTGTGATTATGTGAGAATATAAACTTTCCATTAGAAAAGGAAACATTTTCCATTTCAAATTTAAAAGCATGAATATGGACCCATACAACTCTAAAGATGAAAGGAAAAAATGTATGCAGTGCTTGTGGTTGTGTGATTGTTTTGGTTTTGACTCAGTATTTTGAAGTATGTTGGTTTTGCTTTTTTTTTTTTTTTTTTGTGCTTAGTATGCATCAAAACTTTCTGACTTGCAAACTGTCTTACTGTCTTTGAGAACATAAATAGAGTATTTGCAATTGGATAAGCAATTGACTTGTCTCATGCTAGAGCTCCTCAGGATACAGAACTTCTCTTCTGGCTGTCTGGCACCTTACAATAATGTAGAGTAAGGTGACTATATTATTGCCAGCATAAGGATGCAAGTATCTTATTGCTAGCTGAGAAAGAGGCACAGACCAGGAAGTCTTGCTGATAAGTCCTCTTATGCTTAGACACAGCCAGGCCTTGTGGCTTTGCTTGTAAGGATGAACAGCAGGAAGAATACAAATCTTCTTGCAGTGCTTTGCTTTTATGGTGCGTGTTTTGATGGAGCAGTAGAAGAAAATCTTATTCACAGGACCTCGTTTGCCCTTGGTATGGGAGAGTTTGGGGAAGCAAGGTGGCATTTAGGAGCCAGCAGGAATTTTTCATGTGCAGAAAGTGAGTTTCAAGATTTTTTTTTTTTGTTACGACTTAGAGCCTTTTGATAGAAGCATCTATGATCTTCCATTATATGATTTTGCATGTTATGTGGATACAAAACTTTGAAGCAATTAAAAATGAAGTAATCTTTCTGTACATTGTCAATAATAAGTTTCATAAATGAAGATTGATAGGGCTACCCTGGCACTATCACTTATCAAGTGAGTAAGAGGGAGAAGAGAGTGCAGAGGCTACAGAGCTTGTGTTTAGCTGCATAAGCTGTGTGTGCTTTGGATGGGCTGATGTAGAGATAAATATTAAGAGTGGATGTTGAACCAAGGGAAAAAATCATGCTACTCCTTTTGCTATTGATAGTCTGAGGGCTGCTCAGAAAGTAGTGCCTCCTATTAATTATGTTGTCCCACAACATCAGAGGCAGATGGTGGTGGTATGGCAGTAGAGATTGAACCTTCCCACCAACACTCCATTTTATTTTGTTGTTGTGTGACAGATGGCAGCAGAGGGGCACTCTGACAGATGGTGCCTGGCATGGAAGCGAGGATGGAGCAAAGGTGTGGAATTGAATTCCTCCGTGTGGGAAAAAGAATGATACATATTGACATTCATTGATGCTTGCTGAACGATGCTAGAGATCAGACAGTGGATGTGAGCACAGTGAGGTAGTGTGTGATGCATTTCAGCAGTGGTGACAGTGACATGAAAGACAGACCATGATCCGGATGGCCATGCACAGCTGTTACACCAAGAAACGAAGATAGCTAGTGGTGATGACTGTGTTGAAAACTAGTGTCCTGTACCTGAGAACCTGCTGTATAAAGTGGTGTTATTGTACTCTTTGTGTCTATGGTTTTCACGGAAACAAATAGGAGTTTTAGAGTTACCTATATATATTGGCAGATGAAATTCAGTGTTGATAAGTGCAAAGTTATGTCTATTTATAGTTGAAAGAATAAGTCTGACAATACAGATGTGTGCATAAGCTCTAAAATAACAACAGTGCTCAGGAAGTGGAAAGAGGATCTTTCTGTAAGATGTCATTTAAACTCTTGACAGCTGTCAAGCAGTTACCTAGAGTTTTAAGAAGGAAAAAGAAAGAAAATGGCATTTTGACACTGCTTGAATGTGAAGTTTGCTGTTGTCTGAAATGCTGTGTTTCTGGTTGCATCATCTCAGTTATGTGAAATCAAAGAGGATGACAGGATAATCAAAAGAAAACAAATGCTGCCATGGGAAGAGAGATTAAGTTGTTATAACCTTTCAGACTGAAGAAGAGACAGCTGAATGGTTGGGGAAAGAAGTATTATAGATGTCTCTGAAATCACAAAGAGAGGGTCAACAGACAATAAGTCATTTCTCCCAATACAAGAACTTGATGACAATTATAATCTAGGAGTTGCTTTTTCCCATGAGTATGGTTAAATTCTGGGCCTCCCTTGTACAGTAGTGGCAGAGAAACCAACATGAGTAGATTTTGTACTGTTTCTTGGAAGACAGATCTGTTGGGGAATATTAAACATCATATGTTTGAGGCCTGTAACCAGCAGTGTTACCCAGAGGTTGGTGCTAGGTCCGGTCTTGTTCAGCATCTTCATCAGTTACCTGGACTGGACCTAGAAGGGATAGAGTCCACCCTCAGCAAGTTTGCTGGTGACACGAAGCTGGGAGGAGTGGCTGGCACACCAGAAAGCTGTGCTGCCATTCATCGAGACCTGGACAGGCTGGAGAGTTGGGCAGAGAGGAACCTGATGAGGTTTAACAAAAGTGAGTGTAGTCTTGCACTTGGGGAGGAACAACCGCATGTACCAGTACAGGTTTTGGAGGATGACCTGCTGGAGAGGAGCTCTGTGGAGAAGGACGTGGTGTCCTAGTGGCCAACAGGTTGACCATGAGCCAGCAGTGTGCCCGCATGGCCAAGAAGGCCAATGGTATCCTGGGGTGCACTAAGAAGAGCGTGGCCAGCAGGTTGAGGGAGGAGATCCTTCCCCTCTACTCTGCCCTGGTCAGGCCTCAGCTGGAGTACTGTATCCAGTTCTGGGTTTCCCAGTACAAAAAAGACAGGGACCTCCTGGAAAGAGTCCAGCGGAGGGCCACAAAGATGATAAAGGGCATGGAGCATCTTCCTTATGAGGAAAGGCTGAGTGACCTGGGTCTGTTTAGCCTGGAGAAGGCTGAGGGGGAATCTTATCAATGTCTATAAATATCAAAAGCGTGGGAGGCAAAGGGATGGGGCTAGGCTCTTTTCGGTGGTGTGTGGTGATAGGACAAGGGGCAGCAGCCATAAACAAGAACATAGGAAGTTCTGTACCAGTGTGTATAAGAACTTCTTCGTGGTGAGGATGACAGAGCACTGGAACAGGCTGCCCAGGGAGGCTGTGGAGTCTCCTTCTCTGGAGATACTCAAGACCCATCTGGACGCCTACCTGTGCAACCTGCTGTAGGGAGCCTGCTTTGGCAGGGAGGTTGGACTTGATGGTCTCTAGAGGTTCCTTCCAACCTCTGCAGTTCTGTGGTTCTGCTGTGATGGTATGCTTGTGAAGATCCTGAAGTTGTGAACACTGGAACCTGAGAATGAGATGCTTCAATGAAAGTTCCTGGTGCTTACGTTCCTGGTGCTTATGCTATGTGCTAAACATATCCATGCCTCCTCACTGAGGAAAGACTAGATCTAGTTCTAATTGCTCTAAGAAAATGGAGATATTCTTGAAAATGTCCAGGGATGCTCCCCAGCATAAGCAGAATTGTCTTAACTGCGCAGGATGTGTGACTTTTTATTCAGATAAATTTATAAAGATACTGAATCTGCTCCATGGATGTGTAGCTGAAGGATTCCTTCTGCTTGGAGGTGCTGCCTTGACATATGAGCAGAGGCTGTTGGACTCCAACATTTGCATCCTAACTGATTTATGACTATATATATAAGGCTCACAAGGTCCACAAGAGTGAACCTAAAACTGCCTGTATAGAGTGCAAAGTGGTGATGCATGCTAGTGAGTGAGCTCTCAGTGCTTTATTCTTGCCTAGAAACTTACATAATTTCAGGTTTCAACAAGACTGGAAGAAAGGTCCAGGATTCTTGAGAAATATCTGTGCTGTTCTTGCAGCTCTTAATTGTGTGTTGGCTAATCTGAGCCATTGCAGTCCTGGAAGCGGTAGTGGAAAACTGTTCTAGTGAGAATATTGCCTAAAAGAGGGCAGAGCATTGTTCTCTAGTGCATCCATTTGATTACATTTTGTGATGACAAGAGAGTTCTTGGCACCTACCCTATTTCCTGTTCACATATCGCTGTCTTTCCATCAGCATCAGGCTTCTTTTAGTCTCTAAATCTAATGATTATATACAAAAAGGTTCGTATTCTGAAAATCTAATTATGCAGCATTAAAGGAGAAAATATTTTTGTGTCTTTTATCCCTAAGAACTGTATTAAAAAACTTGGGAGTTTTAAATTAGAAATGTTATTGATGGAATGTGCTGAAGGGCTGTGTCATCTTGTGCAGAAAGAGAAGCCTTCAGGTTACCGCTTGGAGTTCAATGCACAAGATGAGCAAACACCAATTGTGATCAAAGCTCCTACCACCTGCACTGCAGTATAATTGTGCGCTTCTTTGTGTGTACTCATCTTGAAAATATGTAAGCTCTGAGAATTTATTTCAGGCTGCTTACAGATAGATACCTTAATCTGTATATTGTTTACAATTGTGTTGCTGATTTTCATGTTTTTAGGCACTGAAAAAGACACAGAGAGAGGAGTGGAGGGGGAAGTGCCTTTTGCCTGGAAGGCCTGATAATTCCACATGATTGCTGGGGTGGATCCTTTATTTGTAAATGAGCAGGAGGACACTTCATTCTTTATTTAATAAATATCCAAACATATTACCAGGAAAAAAAAGGAACAAAAAAGCAACAAATGTCTTTTTCTTGTATTGCTTTCTGGTTTTGTGATTTCTGGAACCAAGTGCTGTAACTTATTAAGGATTATGGCAAAGCAAGCTGACGTCAATGTAAGTATTTCTGTTGGTTGGCAGATTGAGGATGGCAGCTCCTGCAATTGTTAGATGTTGGGCCTTTTTATTTCCTTTCCAAGAAGCTGATAAGGGTCCCCCCTGCTTTGCTTGTCAAGGCTAATGCTGTGAGTGCTTTTAACCCAGTGATTTCAACTTTAAGTGATTAGTTGCAGAACATGCTCTAATTTGTCTCTTCAAAATTTGCTCTCTTGTTAATATGGTAGGAACTTAATGTTTTGTTTGAAGATACAGGTATTAAGCCAGTGAGTTTGTGCAGTTGCAGACTAATGTGTACCTGTATTGGAGTTGTGTGAGTTTTTTGTTTTTAAGCAAAAAATACAGAAATTATTTCTTATCAATACTTACACTGATAGCTGAGTGAGTAGAAAAAAATGGAAGGAACAAAAGCTTGTGAGGTGAATGAAAGGTTGTAAAACTGCAAGGTGGACATTTTTTGAAGTCATTGTGAGCAGTTACATTTTTACAACATTTTACATTTTGTGATTAAAGTGGCAATGTTTTGGGAAAATATGTATCTGTTCTCTCAGCCATGAGTTTAGTTGTCAGCTGGAGAAATAATTTAATGTTTGTCAGATAACCCTTTGTCAAAGCAGAAGGGTGCATATTGATAGATATATGTTGGTTTTATTTGACATACTCAACCTGAAGACTCCTTTTGTAACTTTAGACAAGTTAAATGACATCTGTTAAGAGTAAGGCTTTGCAGAGTTGTATCAAATAAGGTATCTTTCTTTCTAATATTGTTAGTTAATTTTTAAATTATTTTTTCTTTTATTTTCATGCTTGCCATGTAAAATCCTTTCAGAAAGCAACAATAAACTGTAAGTAAATGAAATTAAAATTGTCCAACACTTGTTTTGTTGCTCAATTGTGTAGTGCAAAATGAACTGTAAAACCAAAGTAATGAAAGATTACGAGTATCAAGCATAAATTTCCTATTGTAGCTGTAGATTATCGTACATACTGCAATTCTACGATCAGAATGATAGTCTGTAGTTTAATATCATTAGGCATCTAATTATTTAAATTAATTCCTGACAGCTATCCATTGATTAAATGGAAATAATATTTGGAGGTGAATGTGTGTTTTCTGGGAAAGTAGAGGGGTGAATATAAGAGACTAATAGCAGCATTGGAGTTGGTGAGTTGTGTTTTTTTAATGTTATAGGTTACAGCTCCGAATGGTTATGTTGGAAGCTTTGGGAAGGGATTCAATTAATAATTAATAGAGGAAAGGTTCACTGGGTATGCTACATGACAGTAGGAAGAGGAGATAATTTTAGAATTCATGGCTTCTAATAGCTTGTTGATTTTGAAACATTCACAATAGCAAGCCTGATAGTACGCTGGTAAGGTAACTGAAATGTAGCTTACTCTCTTCTGCTGAAGCCACAGTCCCCAGCACTCTTTGGAATTTGAACTGCAATTCTCCTGTGAACATAAAGCCTTGAGGTACTGAAGAGAAATTAAAAAAGGAAAACAATTTATAATACTGCACTTAAATCTGCAGAATAAGAGTAAGCTATGTGCACTTGGAAGCTATAATGGTATGCTGCTGCTGCATATGTACTTCCTTCGCAACCAGAAGCACTCTTCTACCTATATATGATGATGGGTCTGCCATCAGCGTAGAATCTCTCGTGATACTGACTACAGAAATCAATGTATGCATCGTCATCTGTTTAAGTAGGGACTTAAATTGCAGCAGACTCAGGTTAAACATTAGGAAATGTTCTTGTAGTGGGGACATGGACAGGCTTGAAAAATGAGCCCGTGTGAACCTAATGAGGTTCAACAAGGCCAACTGCAAGCTGCTGCACCTTGGCCAGAGCAATTCCAGATATGTCTACAGATGGGGAAAAGAACCCTTTGAGAGCAGCCCTGTGGAGAAGGACCTGGAGTCCTGGTGGATAAAAAGCTGGACGTGGGACAGCTGTGTGCACTTGCAGCCGGGAAGGCCAACAGTATCCTGGGCCGCGTTGAAAGAGGTGCGGCCAGCAGGGAGAGAGAGGGGATTGTCTGTCTGTACCCTGCTCTGCTGCAGCCTCATCTGGAGTGATGTATCCAGACCTGGTCCCCCAGCACGAGAAAGATGTGGAGCTGTTGGAGTGGGTCCAGAGGAGGGCCATGAAGATGATCAGAGGGCTGGAGCACTTCTCCTACAAAGAATGGTTGAGGGAGCTGAGCTTTTTCAGCCTAGAGAAGAGAAGGCTCCAGGGAGACCTCAGTGGGGCCTACCAGTATTTGAGGAGAGTTTATGAGCAGGAGGGAGACCAACTTTTTATGTGAGCAGATAGTGACAGGACAAGGGAGTTAGTCCTCAAAATAAAAGAGGGTACAATTAGATGAGATATTAGAAGGAAATGTTTTACTCAGAGGGTGGGAGGTGCTGGCAGAGAGCTGTGGATGCCCCATTCCTGGAGGTGTTCCAGGCCAGGTTGGGTGGGACCCTGGGCATTCTGACCTGGTGGGTGGCAGGAGGGCTGGAATTAGATGATCTTTGATGTTCCTTTGAACCTAAACCAGTCTATATGATTCTGTAATGAAGTGCTGAAGCAAACTGTTTGGGGAAGTCAGCACTGGAACCTTTTGAATGGGGTTGGCAGATACTGTAAGGAGTAATATGGGTACTGTTCATTCCCCCATACAGTGTGTAACATAGGATTTCTCAAAGTCATTTCCACTACTTTTCTGACTTCTTTTTCTACATGAAACTCAGAGCGTGAGTAGTAGAACTTGATGTTTGATCTGAAAAATGAAATATATTATGAAATATTATGGCAATTTAAATGATATTTGGAAGCAGCATTCTTTTGTTAGTAATAATGTTATAGCTTGAACTGTAGAAAAGAAAATCAACCAAGCTGTTGAGATTTGCTTTCAGGCTTTTGTGTTACATGTTTTGACTTTCTGACAGTTCAGTGAAATATTACACATTTAAAATTTAAATTTAATATTTACACCATAAGAAAAATGCTGTGCAATTTTTTACTCTGTTCATAAGAGATGCTCAAATTTTGTTTTACTCATAAATCTAAGTAAGTGGCTAATTCATTCACGGTTTTTCTGTGTGAATAAAAGGCAGAGGCTGAAAAAATCTTTTTTCACTGATAATGTTTGAAGTCTGTAGCATCCAGCACTTTGCCATCCTCATGTTTAAGTACATGCAGATTAGGTGAAAAGTTGGTAAACATAGAATAAATGTGTTCTATTTGGTTCCTTTAATTTTTGCCCACAGTCAGAGAAGATTTCTCAAATACCCTATTTATAGGAATTCCTCAGAAACTGTTCTAAATAAATCATTGTAAGCCTGATTTACTGTACTTGACTGTATGTCAAAACAGCAAACTTACAATAGATTCTGCTTTGTTGGGGAGGGAAGTTGCACACATTTTCTGGCTTCTTTATGCTATTTAAACAAGGTCTTTCATCTGTTTCGTCAGAAATTCATAGTCCATCCTCAGCATCTCTGGGTGACTGCAGAAGACATAGAATTGTGGCATCACAACAGATTGGAAGTTGTGCGAGTTGAGGGTAAAACCTTTTGATATAATTATTGACAGCTGTGACAGATTACATCAAATATTTATTCAAAACATTAGAAAGAGTTGTATTTTAAACAGGAAAATATCAGAAAGCTATATTAGTAAGACTTGAGAAATGTAGAAACTTAAAGGTGTATGAACTATTTTGTCATATGGAAGGGGAGGATTTGAATTACGACATAGGAAGAGGAGAACTATAATATTTAAACATGGAAGCTCTTACATACCACTAAAATTCCAGAAAATGCATTACTCTGTTAAAATGTGTCATGCAGATTGCTTTTAAGCCAGAGTAGATAAAAATAAATGGGACTGAAAGCTTGCATGCAAAATGTTAGTGCTGTGTTTGGGCATTTTGGTAACATTGGATAATTGGAGATGCATAATGAAATACTAAATTAGTAAATGTAATGGTATTGGTAGCTGTTGCTTGTGAAAGGAAATAAGTATTTGAATAATTTGAATTTTTATGGCTTTTTTTCTCAGCTTGTTTATTATAGCCTTAGAAGAGAAACATGAAGTAGTATACCATCATATTTCTTTCAGGGGAGAGATAGAAGAAAGAAATTAAATTTTAGTAACTAGAATTCTTGGTAACATCTCTATTTTAATTTCTTTAGACTATGTCTGAATGTATCCAGCTCTCATTTGCTGTTTGTAGAATTGGCATTTACACGGTAAGGCAATGTTCTAACAAGTAACTTTTGTTAGCGTTAATGCCATTGTACTAAAGTTGCATAGTTTTTTTGGGATCAGGATTAATTAATGCAGTTAGCAAAAAGGATTTGTCATATTAGTTTACAGAAGCAGAATACAGCATGGTTTATCCTGTCAAAGCTTTCTTAATACCAGGACAGAAAAAGCGTTTTCCACTTTAATTAAAACTGAAGAAAAATCCAGTTAACTTCTTAAGGTAAGAAAACTTGGAATTCATACATATGAGTTACTGAGAATTCAGGCCTAATGTAATGGCTGAAGGGCTTGTATACATTTGTTTTGAAATATCCATTATGTTTGAGTAATGTGGTATATTAAAATGTTAGCTAAACGTACATGTTGTAAGCATTGTCTTGAGTGCCTTAACATTTTCCAAGTACTGTTGTTAAATCTCCTAAGCCTTAATTAGGTTACTTGAAAGAAATATGTCTGTTTCAAACATGAATGTACCAAAGATGCTGAGATTTCTATTAAATTTCACCTTCATTCTAATTGCTGCTTGTATTAATGATGAGAACAGATAGAAATTCATTGAGTAAGCTCTGTTTGTGTTATGTATGGAACAGTTGCTTACATCATGCTTCAGATCTTTGAGTTTTGAAGTGGGAGGGCTGTTCCCACTGTTAGTACTTTTCAGGAGGAAACCTGGAACATGCTATTTTATTAGTCAGTACAGGCCAAGGGTGCGCGAATTCTGAACAACTGTGATGAGACTGCTACTGGTGACACCTGGGGACTGAACTCCAAACCTCAATATTTTTGTTCCTAGAATTTAGTACCAGGTAGTATTTAATATCTCCCTGAGTGTCCCTTCCACCCTTTTCTATGACATTTGCCTGTGTTCTGTTTTCAGCATTTAAAAGACTCTTCTAAGTAGCAGAACTTAACAGACTGAGTAGTATGTGCAAAATCCTCATGGAGGAAACTGCTACTTGCATTAAAAAAACTTGTTTTCCTGTGGTATTTAAGATCCTTAGCAAGACCTTCTTTCTCCAAATTCCTACATGATAAGAGTATGCTTATCTTGAAGGATCAGAACGGGCTACAGCATGAGGTTTTAATGGCTGCAAAGTATGCAAACCATCTGCCAGCTCTTTAGAAAGGTGTATTTAGCTGTCCAAATTAATTTGAAAGGATGTCCAAGTATAATTGTGTGTATTGCAGAACTGAGTATAAGCAGTATATGTAGCAGAATATACCCACTGAAAATAATTTGTTCTGTTGAGGTTTAAAATAGGTAAGTGTAGTGTGCCTTCACAGTTCCCTGTGAAGTTGTGGTAGCTGCAGTTACAGTGGTAGTTGGATAATTGGTATCTTATTGCGGCCTTTTATTAGTGTAACCTTTAATTTCACTGAGCATTTTATATTATAAAACACAAATCATTTATGGAAGTGCTGAGAGGAGCTGATTTCCTTGACTACTTGGACTACAAGTAAGGATGGTGATGAGTAGCCTTTAGAACGTACAGAGATGCACTGCTGTAGCCGCAGTGTAGCGAGAAGACATTGCATCATGTATAAAGTGTATGTGAAAGCTGAAACAGCTGCTTTGGGGAAGTGCTTGGTGCCTACAGTACTTGCTTATATAGAGGTGTCTGCTCTGAGAAAGGTGATTTTCAGATGGCCTGATTGGAGAGTGGCTTTGAACAGCTTTGGTTTCAGAGTTAAAGGAAAACTTCTGAGGCAAATGCTATGCGGAAATGAAGTGTAATCATTCCTGTCTCCACTCTTTGCTCTGTTCTTGCTCAGTCATGTAACTCAGTCCCTGGATTTGTTGCTCAGGTATGTGAGCAATCTGGCAGCTAGCAGGTACAATGCTCTGTAACGTCTGTCAAGACGTGAAGCAAAACTTCAATTCATATTTTCCATTTAATCAATTCCTTATATCTTGTATTGTGTACTTTCTACTGCATTCTGTTTTGCAGATTTAATAAATTTTTTAATTAAATGTTTTTTGTCAAAAAGCTAAGCAGTCTGTCAAGTGTTAGTCCTTAGCAGTGCCATGTGTTCAGTTTGCACTGTATTATTTGGACACTTCCTGTTCTGCACGTCCTTGTACAGCACTGTAAGTGTCTTGTAAAGACTTGTAGTCCTTTGGACTACAGACATTTCAATTGTTAGTTTGTTATCAAGCTTCTTATCAGTAACTCTCTTGAGTACCCATTACTTCAGCTGTACTACTGCATTAACTAACCTTCCTGTTTTTCAGGCCTGTACAGATTATGAGGAGGAAGGGTTTATAGAGATATCTATAGCAAAAGAACCTGTGTTGCTTTCAATTGCCGTGACTGAGAGGCTAAAATTTTGTTCTTTTGAGCTTGCAAGACCACAGAAAGATGTGATACCCGTTTAGGGGAGTATTAAACCAGGTGACATTTAGAGGTGTGTATACAAGCCATGGGGGAAGTAGAAAACGAGAGGTGGTTCATATGAAAACTGCATAGGTATTTGTAAGGAACTGAAGCTGAAAGATACCCTAAAATGAAAACACTATCATGACCTTAAATGGAAAATTTGGGGATATAAAACAACCAGCCAAAATAGAACTCAGTTTCCTCTGTGTGCCTTACACAGCTAGTACCTCCTGGCAGAAGTACCAGCCTTTTCTGGCTTTGTTTCTCTTTCTTCCACTGTGCTAGTGTATGAGTCAGATGTCAGTGGCAGCATTGGGAACAGGTAGATATGTTACTTTTTGACTTGTGGAGATAGTAAGCTCATGAGAGCTTGTAGCAAAACTTCATGAATTTTTGCTGTTCTCATGAACTCCCTTTCTGTTTCTGATGTATTCTTTTTAACCAGGTGAAAATACTAGTGAAATAACTAGAGGAGAGTCCAACCTACATGAACTTGAGAGAAAAATAATCTGAAGTTTGCTGTATTTCTTATAAGGTGTTTTTTTATGATGGTGGGTTGGTTACCTTTATAGCTAAAAGGTTCTCTGATACTTAGTGCTAGACTTTTTATTCTACTGTTGTGTTAAGACTACAGTTTTTCCTGTTGCTTGTTGTTCTAGATAACAGGATAACAACAAGGAAAGAATCATAGAATCACATCATATGAATTTTGTCTTCACATAGTTATAAGTATTATTGGACTGTCGACTCATTTATCAGATAGATCATTATTTAAATTTTTACAGAATCGTAGGGGTTGGAAGGGGCCTCTGGAGATCATCAAGTCTAATCGCTCTGCCAAAAAGCAGGTTCCCTACAGTCGGTCACACAGGAAAGCATCCAGACGGGTCTTGAATACCTCCAGAGAACGAGGCTCTACAACCTCTCTGGGCAGCCTGTTCCAGTGCTCTGTCACCCTCACAGTAAAGAAGTTCTTCCTTATGTTTGTATGGAACTTATTGTGTTCCAGTTTTTACCCACTGCCCTTTGTCCTGTCTCTGCAAACTGTTGGAAAGAGGCTGGTCCCATCCATTTGACTCCCGCACTTCAGATATTTATGAACAGTGATGAGATCCACTTGCAGTCTTCTGCAGGCTGAACAGCCCCAGATCTCTCAGCCTTTCCTCATAAGGGAGATGCTCCAGGCCCCTCCCTAATCATCTTTGTGGCCTTCCGCTGGACTCTTTCTAGCAGTTTTGAACTGAGGAGCCCAGAACTGGACATAGTACTCCCAGATGTGGCCTCAAGGGAGAATCAGCTCCCTCGACCTGCTGGCCACACTCTGTGTAATGCACCTCAGGATACCATTGGCCTTCTTGGCCATAAGAGCACACTGCTGGCTCATGGCAAGCCTGGTGTCCATCAGGAAGACCAGATCCTTCTCCACAGAGCTCCTCTCCAACAGGTCAGCCTGTAACCTGTACTCATGTGCAGCTATTCCTTCCCAGGTGCAGGACTCCAAACTTGCTCTACTTGAACCTCATCAGGTCTCTCTCCATCCAAGAAGTCTCTACAGTGGTGAGAACCATGCAGAAAAACTAAGGATGCCTAGTAGAAACCTGGTCCTTAGCTGATGTGCATTAGGAAAAAATCTAGGAAATAACATTTTCCATTCTTGAAAAATTAAAAAGTAGTTGCTTTCTGCAGAACATTGCATCAATAGATAAACAACTAGAAAACACTCATGTTAAACCAAAATAATACGATTACAGAAAGTCCTCTGCAGAGCTTGCTGCTTCTCATGTGCCAGATATGGCAAAACTGATGCACTCTGGAAGCATTGCATCAATGTTGGCATCTTCTTCAAGAAAAAGATGAGCCATGGGTATCTTGGTATTAGCAGCCTCTTGAATTTGTGCAACGAGATGTGGAAATAAATGATGCATTTATAAAGCTGTGCTTACTATAGTTTATATATGGTAAGTATAGTAAATGATGCTAATGTGTGTTTAGTTCTCTAGTTTACTTTGGATTAATTTATGTTTGTCATTGTTTATAATGATAAATTCATGTCTTGAAATGGTTTGACTGGAAACAGCTGTTGTGCTAAGGATCTTTTCTGGTGTTGTAACAAAACAGAGTTAACATTTATTCATGAAGTGGTGGAGGGAAAGCTCTTATGAGAAACCAGCTGTGCTCGTAACTAAAGGTAGTCATGGAATAGAAGGTAATCATGGGAACATGTTTGGAAAGGTTCACAAGCCAGCCTGTGACTTATAGTATAGAAGGCTTCCTGTGAGACTCTTCCCCTCCCTGACGAGGTTTCCCATTGGAAAATGCAAAGTTAAAGTAATAACAGAGCTCATATAGCATATCCTGTCTACTCCTCCCTTTCCCATGTCGTGTCCTTGACATGAGCAGCAAAACAAAGGCGCAAAAGGGCAGCAGGAAAAAAAATCCTTTTATGTTCTACCCTTTGGGAAATGCAGGCAATTCAATTCACAGTCGCTATTGATACTGTATGGGTAGGGTGCTGGAAAAGTATCAATGTTTTCAGCTTCCAGCCTTAAAAGGTACTTGCTCTTACCAGAATATTTATTGGTACTGACTTGTTTTTGATGAGATGGTGGTGTGTTTGAATGTGTCCAATTATTGCAAATGTGTAGTCATGCTGCTGTAACATGTTTGTTTGTTGTTTTCTGCCTTAATTTTTTTCATTGCTACCAACCTAAATAGTATAAGAGGAGAATATTCTGACGCATGTGTTATTCTGTGCATAATAAATGTTAGATATATTAAGGATTTTTTTTTAATACAAGCTATTAGACTTCTTCTTTCTTGAAATGAAGAAAGAATTGTGATTTATTTATTTATTTATTTATTTATATCAAATGGGGAAAGCCAAGGCAGGTGAAGTGTGAAATCATCCCTACTAGGCCAGAATTGAGGATGAGGACGCAACTTTCTCCCCTTTTCTTATACAGGGTTCATTTGTTAAAGTGAACTGTATTTGAATTGCTTTGCAGCAGCTCCTTGTGGCCAGAATTCATGTTATCTGCTGAAGAGCTCAATGGCTTGATCCAACCAATTCTGGAGTGACAGCGTTGCTTCCCTGAGCTATTAACTTATACAGTCTGTGTTGACAATCCTTTGAAAATCTCTGACAACGAGTAATTGATTTTATTGGGAAATGCATAGTTTGTCAAATTAGCCTATTAATTTTTGTTAGAATGCAATATTGTCTGACAAACTTGCAGTCTGGAATTGAGCTTTGTTCTGAACTAGAGATTATTTCATCTGACCACTCTGCTTTTTATGATCCCTTCCTGTTCAAAGTCTCCTTGATTTAGAAAATACCAGTCTTGTTCCACAGACAACTGACTTCAAGGAGGACTAGGAAAAAAGTCCATGTCGTTATTACAAGAGTCTCCCACTGTTGAGTCAAGTTGCCATTCAGTTTGTATTTATTGAAGCTATGTGGTTAGTTATCCTGTACATCGACAGTACTTTGTGTCGTCTTTTTGGAAATGAGGATTCCTGATCTTCAGTGCTGTTTTCTTTCCAGAAAACAGTTGTGTAACATGCTGGCAAAATGTCATGTTTTCCCTTCACTAGTTGGTCCATGTGGAGATAAATGATTCCTGTAGACTCTAGTGGTCCCAGGGGTTATGTGAACATGGAATTTTCCTGATGACTTCTGCTGAACACCTCCTTTTGGTGCTGTATGCAGAGTAGTGTCTTTAATTACAAAAATGAAAAATAATTATTTGAAATGAATAATAGATTTTGGATATTGCAAATATGTAGCACAGCACAGAATTTGCCAAAATCCTGACAAACTCTTACTAGCAATATCACATGCTTGAAATTTGAGCTGATCTATGACTATGGAAAAAGAGTAGTGAAGCTTGTTGAATTCCTTAGTGGAAAGTGTACAAGTTCAGCCTGTAGATTAAGAGTACACGAAGACTAGAAATGGCATTTTGGTGAAACTTTTATTTCACATTCTGTAGCCCAAATATACGGATTGTGTGTAGTCAGGATGTTTGCAACAATGCAAATTAATTTGCAGGGAGTCTGGCTGGGCAATTCAAAATAGTAGTGATTGATTGCCTTTGGAGTATGCTAAAAGTTGCATGCACTGCTCTGTGTGCACACAGTCACATCCTCTGCTTTGTACAGTTGCATAAATAAGAATCTAACAGGTGATTTGCTGGTGGAAATGGTGGATAATAGGCACTATTTATGGTAAATGCACACCACTGCTGTGGTCGTATTTATTATTCTGTTACTCAAATACTGTTATTATCTACCTGGACGTAGTGTTGCTCTTTTTGGGAGTAAAGAATGTAGATTGTTTCTGGTTTGTCTGCTATTTGCTTTTATCAGCAGCTGGACAAACAGCTGTATTAAGAATTACAGTTCTTCTTTCTGGATAATCCTCTGTTTCACAAGATGACCTGTTACAGCAGGAGGGTGATCAGTCAGTTCATCAGTCCTTAGACTTGTTACTGTGAGCTCAAAAGCTTATGTTTTTCTCAGACTGATAGAATCATAGAACATCCCAAGCAGGAAGGGACCTGTGAGGATCTCTGAGTCCTGGCTCCGCACAGAGCCATTCAAGATTTGAACCCTGTGTCTGAGAGTGCTGTCCAGATGCTCCTTGAACTCTGGCACCTTGGTGCCATGACCACTGCTCTGGGGAGCCTGTTCAGTGCCTAACCATTCTCTGGTGAAGAACCTTTTCCTAATCCCCAACGTTACCCTCCCCTGACACAGCTCCACGCTGTTCCCTCAGGTCCTATTGCTGTCACCAGAGAGATGATACCAGTGCCTGCCTCTCCGCTCCTCTCCTAGGGAAGCTCTAGGCTGTCATGAAAATGCTTGTCCTGTATCTGGAGGGCATTGCTGATTAAGTGTTACTATTACATTTGCTACTGTAAATAGTTAACTTTCCTAAAGACATCCTGTGTTTTTTTTTCAAGAATAGGTATATTAGAAAGGAAAAAGTCATGCAAGCAGTTAGTGGATTGAATAAATTCAAGGAAATGCATCAAATGCCACAAAATCTCATCTGTTCTAAGTTAGCTTTGTGGATGTAAAAGATCTTTCTAACGATCTCAATTAGTATGTCTGTCTTTGGTGTGTTTCTCCTTGTAAAGTTGAAAATGTTTGCTCAGATATTGCAGGTAATGGTGTGCTGAATTTTGTGCTGCTGCAGCTCCTATAAAATTATAGGCAGGTATCCTCAATGTACTTTGAGATTCCTTATTTGTCTAAATAAAACTGTAAATGTTTGGAAAAGTTGTTCTACATTATCCTTTAGGTCTTTTTAAAGTAGCACTTCCATTAAGATAATGACTAGATTTAAGAGAGGAAGTGTATGTACCTCTGGGGAGAAGGGAGCTAGTGCCAGATGGATCTTCAGCTGCCACAGACAGGCCTCCTTGATGGCAGAAAGAAAAACTCCTTCGAGACCAGAAAAAGTTGTGAAAGGTTTACTTTAATCCAAGAAGCTGCAGAGTTGATTAGCCTCATGCTGAGTGTGTGGGGAAGTACCAGGAAGATCAGAGAGGACATGAGTGACTTCCTTATAGACCTTAATTCTAGAATCATGGAATCACAGAATTGAGTTGGAAGGGATCTTTAAAGGTCACCTAGTCCAACTCCCCTGTGATGAACAAGAAGGGACACCTGCAGCTAGATCAGGTAGCTCAGAGCCCCATCCAGCCTGACCTTGAGTGTCTCCAGAGATGGGGCTTCCACCACCTTTCTGGGCAATCTCTTCCAGTGCTTTACCACCCTTATTGTAAAAAAAACAAAACAAAAAAACAAAAAAAAAAAACCACTTTTTTCTAATATCCAACCTAAATCTCCTCTCTTTTAGTTTTAAACCATTTCCCCTTGTCCTATCACCACAGACCCTGCTAAAGAGTCTGTCCCCTTTCTTGTAGCCACTCTTCAGATGCTAAGTCACTTCGAGTTCTTTGTTCGTTTGTTTTAGAAGGCTAACTATTGTAATAAGCCCTGACTTTTGCATTTAAAGCTTGTTTGTTCATCAGTAGGGAGCTCACTGTAAGAAAAATGCTTGGACAGATCCACAATGGAGCTTTGGCCAGCTTAGAGTCTCATCACTCTTTGTTTTTTAAATTGTGAAGATGAAGGAAGTTTGTATGATCAGTATTTTTGATGGGAAATTTAACAAGCCTAGAAGTTGGCAGGGTTTATTGTTGCTAGCCATTTTGTCTAAAACTCTCTGTAGAGTTTCTGAACTTTAGAGTTAAATTACTGATCTATTTTTTTAAAATATTCTGTAGAGTACTTTTAAATCAGAACTTGGTTAGTTGTGGAATAGGGTAAGAAATCTTTGGCCAGGGGAAAAAGAAGGCCTAAGCAGGTGAAAAAGGCAAAAAGTGATGATGTGAAGCCATATTGGTTAGAAAAGTGGAAAGTAGATTACTGTTCAGAGGTCAGAAGAAGGGAGAATAGTAACAGCATGAAATAGTAAAAAGTGTGTTCTATGCTTCAGCAATTTGGTCTGTCACAAAAGCCACCTAAAAGTTCAGCATGTAGGTAGGCAGAGGTAAGTATTAATTGGAAATCTGAAAATTGCTTTATGGTCAGGGCAGAATAAAAGGTTGAGATGGAGTTGTCACTGAAATGATTTAGTGACTTGAATCAACACAAATTATTGCGCAATTCTTCTACTTAATGTTTCATTTCAGGCTGAAATATGATGTACCCTTTTTGCTTACCTTGCCTTTTTGAGGAGCAGTATTCCTGTCTACTGTCATTATTGTGGCTTCTTGTTGAAGGCAAGCTTGTAGTTCAGTGCACAGGTCTTCCTCAGTCCAAGCTGTGTGAAATAAAGCTGCATGGCCTCTTTGAGATAACTGGACATTGCAGAGGAGAGATGCAAGGCTTAACAGAAATCATATCCTTTGCCACAGTTCTAGCTGTGGCATGTTTTATTGTTTAGCCAGGCTTATATTAGGCCTATATTAGTGTTCTCTTGAAGAACTGCTTACTTCATTTTATTGTCATCTTGGATTACATGGCTGTTACTCTGGTGTATTTGTATTTGTGTCAGTGTATTTGAATTATATACTCTTTTGTAATAACCCCTAAGGTGTGTGGTTGTACTTAGAGGCCTGAAAGAGGCTGATAGTTTGATTCATAATGTAGTCTCTGCTATGACAAGCAAACGTCATACAGAGGGAGTATGTATCAAACGCAGCAGCGTGTGTGGGAACCATGCAAGTTTTGTGCCATGTATACTTCTTGTCTACGTATGGGAAAACAAAGTGGTGTTGTGAAGGTGAATCAATAGAAACAGAACCCGGAGCAATCAAAGGGGAGTGGAATAATATATAGCAAAAGTTGACAAAAACTTTTGATTATCAATCTCAAGGTTTGTGTTTCAGATGCTTTTGCCTTACTGTTTACTTTTTTCCTGGTTATTTTCTCTTGAATTTATTGGCTATGGAAGAGAACAGACCTGCTAAGGCTGAGAAAGGGTCCCAGGTGCAGGTTGCATCAATGCTGTTGTGAGATGTTAGACGGTTTCAAAGGTTCTTAAAGTGTTTATCACTGTAATGTCTCTTAACTTTGAACAAGCACGTAATTCCGAAAGGGATCAAATGGGAAAATGCACATCTTTACATACGAGATTAAAAAGAGGCTATAGTAGCATGAGAATCCCAAATTTTAGATGTCAGCCCTTGTAGACAACGAAGGTCATGAAAGGGAGCTCTAATCCAAACACCTCAAGAAGAAAGTAAAAACATACCCCCCCCCCAAAAAAAAAAAAAAAAAAAAAAAGGAAAAGTTGCTCTAGAGTAAGCTGTGCTGAGCCACTGGAAATGTGAGACTTTGAGACTATTAGATAATGAGCAAGAAAATGAGCAAGTAAACCACAGAAGAAATCAATGTTTTAGGGGTATGTTCTGCTGAGGCTCTAACATAATGTGAGTTAATCTTACATAAGCTTCTACTGTCTAGTAATAATAATTATGTATTAGTAGATGGTAAATCACTTTCAGGTGGAGAATACAGATAAAGCTCCTAGTTAAGTATGAAATCTGAATGTATTTGGAAATGCCTCTATATACTTTCATTATTCTGTCTGCATGTATTCTTGAATCTTGCAGCTAGTGACTCAATTTTCAAAATTATGGATTGGATGCAAGTTTAATTTTTAATATAGTAAACTGAGGTATAAAATGCAAAATAAATAAAGCTGTCACTCCCTAGCAAGTTCTAGATAAGACTTAGGAGCTGATTTGGTAGTTCTGAATCATAATGCCTTGCACTGTGAGTTGCTACATGCTCTCAACTCACTGACATATGTGCATTTGAATTATGACATTTAATTAGCCTTCAGCTGTTTTTACTGTTGAAATTAGAAAAAATTAGTTGTAATTTTGAATTTCTGAATTTTGCTATGGAATTGAGGAAAAGCTTGTCTTGTATGAGTTAAGGATTTCCCCCTTTAAAACTGTACTGTAGAAACTGATCCTCAAAGAAGGAAGATAAGCATCTAGTGTAGAAAGCTTGTCCTCAGAGAAGGAAGATGTTAGTAATTTGCTTTATTTCTTGAGTAATATAAAGAATACCGTTTGGTTTCATGCTGCCACAGCTCTGTCCATTTTCTGACCTCCTTCATGCTTTCTGTTCAAAGATTCTTTGTATGTGATGAGTATGCCAGGGGAGTTAACATCTTTGTTCTTCTTTCCTCTTATCATACGGTTGAAACTACAGAATTCTGTATTTTTAATCTCCAGTTCCCTTCAATTGCTAGAATATTTTTGATCAAAAGACACTTGTATTATATTTCAGCGTCTGTTGCTTGCTTACTCTGCTACTTGGAAGGGTCTTCTGCCCTTAATAAGGAAAAGGAAGAAAGCACAAAGGAAATGCTGTGCTAAAACTTTTATGTACGTATAAAATTTTTATATATAGCAATTACTATTACAGGCATTTTTGTTGCTGTGTAGACACTGGGCACTATATTCCATAGCTGACTTCAGTTATTTTTTGATGGTTTGAACTGTTTTGAACTGAAAACAGGTTACTTATTTAAGAGCATGGTTTGATGGTGGAGCATGGTGGAACATTTCAAGAATTACCTGAGATGCAAAAGAGGCCTGTCTGTAGAGTGCGTTTCAGGGACTGCTTTGGGTTTGTCAACGTTTAAATAACGCCTTTTAAAATAATGGCTTTGCTGAAGTGCTTTATCAACAGATGAATTTGTGGATTAACATATTGCTGATGCAAGATTTCATGGCCCAGATTGGTAAGGTATAAGAAACCTCAGAAATAGTCTGATTTGCAAAATGTTTTGTGTTTTTTGTGTACGCATGATAACATGATAGAATCATAACAAATAGGACTGAAAGGAGTGAGTCATGTAGTTCATCCCTGGCTCAGAAGCAGGAGGAGCTATGGCTAAACCAGCTGTGACCAGACTGGTTCTCTAAGAAAACCTTTAGCAAATTCCACGATTGTCTTTTTTTTTTTTCTTTTTTTATCTCTTACCCAGCTCCACGAGCCTTGCTTGTCTGCATGCTGTTTTTCTAAGATGTAGCCTAAATCTCCTGTTAATCTCTCTTACTACAGTTTAAGCTCTTTGTTGTACGTGGAGCAAATAGGGAGAAAAGTCTGTTCCTTTGTTTGAAAATTATCACATGTTCAGCTTTCTGTAAGTTAACAGCTGTGTCGTTCTGTACAGAATCTCAGTTGCAAATGGTGAGGAGTTGTCTTGTAGCAGTGTACAATTGAGAGATGCAGCTATGTAGTTCCCATTTCTTCTTTTCCTTTATTTGCTTCAATAAAACAGGGATCAGAAGCATTATTTTCATGCTGAACATATTAAATTACTTGCTGAGGATCGTTTACTGGGTATATGCACTCAAGGATACCGGGTAAGACTCTTAGAAGATGTATTAAGCAATGTTAGCACTTTCTTTTATTGCACAATACAGGCAGCATAAATAAACCTGCATGTTTTTAGGCAGCTGGTGAAACCATGAAAAAAATGCAATGCTTTTTTCTTTTTTATTTCTTAAGATATGAGTTTTGACTCAGCAACTCTTCTATAGCAATTGGAAGGTAATAAATTAATGTAAAGATCTTTTCCCCTGAAGATTAGTATGCTTTGAATGCAAGTGCATTGCAAATACTTCTATCATTCAATGGTCTTTGATTAACAAAGAACTCAAATTGCGGTGGAACCTAGGAGACTTGAGATTTTAACTTCCTGTAATACTTCTAGACCACCTAATTCCAATACACAACTGTTTGCTCTCATCATTTGCAGAGAGAACTCGTATTTCTGAACCTCTTGTCAGTTGATTCAAGACAAACCTACCTGGCTGGATTGATAGTCTAGTAGAACTATTGCCTATTAATAGTAGAACTATTGCCTACTAATGACAGGACAAGAGGGAATGGCCGCAAGTTGCGCCAGGGTAAATTTAGACTGGATATAAGGAAAAATTTTTTCTCTGAAAGAGTGGTCAGGCACTGGAATGGCCTGCCTAGGGAGGTGGTGGAGTCACCGTCCCTGCCGCTGTTCAAGAAGCGTCTGGATGAGGTGCTGAGGGATATGATTTAGTAGCTTAGTGGATTGGGATGGTGATAGGAAGACGGTTGGACTAGATGATCTTGTAGGTCCTTTCCAACCTAGTGTTTCTATGATTCTATGATTCTATGATTCTATTTGATTGAGCCTTTAGGAAGAGGCAAGAACTACAGGGCTTTCAGTGAGAGTATGCTTTGTTAATTAATTTAGAGAGGATGAGGTTAATTCACTTTCTGTGCATAAGCATTAATACAGTTACAGTGGCTAGGCTGTAATCAACTAAATAATTGGTGTTTGTTCAAGTGTTTGTTGCATCATATAAAATAAACAGTTATTTGCTTTGTGGTATTCAAAGGAGTATACGAAGTACAGATTTCAATCCAATTAGGGTGGCCGCTTTTCTACTGTTATTTGCAAGTTTCTATTTAGAGTAATCTGCAGTCTAAAAGGTTTCTCTTCTAATTGATTGCTTGCTTTGGAGTTTATCCAAAATGCACTTGCTTAAGTAGTTTCTTATAGCTTTCAGAAATCTACATTCCAGGTGTCAAAACATTAAGTTTTTTATATTTATCTTGGTACATAAGTTCGAATAGAATTTTGTACCTTGTTAGTCTATGCTCATGTAATAAATTAAGAATAATGTCTATTTTTAGTTTTCACAGATGCCTTCAGTAACCGTGGAATGTGTAGTCAGAAACGGACACTTATCAGAAAACCAAGAAAACACTGTGAAAATATATATATTTCCAAGAGACATACCTTTTTCTTAAGGAACTTGTAGCTGCATAGTTAGAAGATAAGCTGAGCAAGAGCATTCTCAGAATTCTGAATTTTGCTTAGCTTCAGCTTTCACTAAAGCAGTTTTGAACTCTAATAAAGGGTGGCAGTCAAAAAGCATTAGCTAGACAATCTAATAAAATGAGTGTTTTAACACTTACGAAACAGAACTCTGATATACTGAGCATTCCCATTGATGTTACTGAAAAATAGGAATTTGATGTCGTATGCAGGTTCTGGGTATGCTAGGAAAATTTTCAGCAACGCGTGATGGCTATATGCAAATGTAAGAGATTTTCTACTGAAAGATCTCTCATTAATCCATGGATGTCCAACCTTTTAGCTTGCCTGGACCGCACTGAGTGAAGAGGAATTGTCTTGGGCTGCATATGAAATATTTAGCATAGTTAATATATATAACTAACAAAACTTTTTAAAATATTTTTTCTTATAACATAAAAGACAGCAACAAAACCATAAAACTGGTGGGATATCTGGCCTTGTTTTTGTGCAACTAATGCATCATTGGTTGGATGGAAGTGGTTGCAATTCTCAGGGAGTTCTCAAGTTGTTTGTCAGAGATTTTTGAAATTTTACTCTTTCTATGCTACATCATTGAAAACAGTTGTTCACAAATGTATAGGCTGCCAAAAAGTAGTGATGTGAGGAAGGTGTTATTGTGAAGTGAGGGATATTTTTCTTTGGTAAGATAGGGCTTGTAGAAGTCTGGCAGAGAGACATGATCAAATTTTTCTTTGAGTTGAATGTCGGATTGCACCTCTATACATTGTATTTGAGAATTTGCAGGCTTTATGCTGACTGAAAATGGAGTCACAAATATACCAAAAATTGATGATTTTTCCGCAATCTTGAAACCTATTCTCAAATTCATTTATCAAAATGGAAAGCAAAGCTGCATATTTCTTGCTGTTTACACAGGTTTAGCCAGTGTGTCAAAATGCATAAAATTATTTGTCTTAACTTGAGTTAGTGTCCTCCCTGTATCTGAGGCTTCAGCTCAGACTCGATTAAATAGCACACTGATGGTTCAGTTGTTTCTGAGCAGTGGCCACATGCCTGGGGTCAGGCCGGGCTGCCCAGCTCCGTGCGGCAGCAGGGGGTGGGCCACGGTATTGGCTGTGCTGGGCTACAAGTTGGACGTGCCTGCATTAACCTCTACAGCTCATACTCCAGGTGTTTACTTGTTCAGACGGTTCCTGCTGTCTTTCATAGCTTAATATTAGTGTAATGTTAGTTTACAAAAATAATTGTCAATTTTTGAGATTTTTTGAGGTTGCTTCTTGTACAATAGAATTAAAATGTACAATAGAAATAAAACAGAGATTGATTGTAGTCTTAGATATTAAACTGTCTTTTTATGTTTAATTTTGAATAGTGTCCTTATTTTAAATGAAAATAGAGCATGCAAGAGCCAATTTGTTTTGTATGAGAGGATTACGTAATTTGAGAAAATTGCTATATTTACTTTTATGTAACTTTGTAAATGTAGAAAAAAAGTTAAAGTTTTGGAGCTCAGTGACATAGAAATGCTTTTTCAAAAAGCCTGGAAGCAGGATGTATACTTCAGAATGGTAGTTTAATAAAATGAAATTTGCTTTACAGTCAATGTGGCATTGAGGTAATTTAAAGAAACATTCTGTATGTGCTGGAGAGTTAACACTTTTGGGTGTTCCTAAGTATCAATTTTTTGTCTTTTTTATGAGCCGATACTTTTTTAAAATTCCTTCTGCCCTAGCAGATAAGACTTGTTTTGGTCTTTTATTAGAGAAATACAGTGTGTGAGTTGTTCTTCAAATCAAATTTGTTGTGGTGAAATACAGGATTGTTCTATTGTTTGATCTTTTAACTTGGTCAGCCAACAATACTGAATAATTAAATTAAAAACAATTACGTATGAGACTGTAATGACTACATGGTAGTAGGTAATTATGATGAATGTGTTTCAGTACCTACTTTCTGTACAATAGAAGTGCTTAGGACTCATTTTAGCTTCTTTTGCAAGGTTCTCAGAGTGTGGTATGAAATGTTTTCTATGTTCTCTCAGTGCGGATGAGGGGTCTTCTCTGGTCGCTTTCATGTCCTGCTCTGCACAGACGAATGCTGTTACATTTTTTGACAGCAGCCCAATTGCCCTTACACTGAGAAGGCTGTAGGCAAAGGGAAAGCTTGTAGTCTCATTGAAGAACAGCTGCAGTCATTAGCTTGCTTCAAATGCTAAAAGACCTAACATATAGTTTTGGAGCATCTAACACGTGTGTGCTGGGACATTGTTGTAAGGCAGTGTGAGATGTACTTTTCTTGCCTAACTATCTTGAAGATTTGGAACATGTGAATGTAAGCCATAAAATCTTGATGCAGGCTGACACCTTTTGCCAGTGCAGGTGTCCAAAGTGCAAGCAAAGCTGAATTATATAGCGATGTAGCGATGCTGTGATGAAGTCAGAACAGGATGATTAGCTGTGCCCCATCCTACCTCTTTCAGAGTTTAAGTCCTAGGATCGTGCAGAAAGCCCTAAAAAAAACAGTTCTGCAGGGCTGTTACTTGGTGAACACAAACTTCCCTGGCAAAGCTTGTTTTTGGCTTAGTCAACGTATTTTGATGAAGTTATGTGGAACTCAAAACAATAACATGAGCATATTTTTTTCTGTAGTTCCACATCCCTTTTATTTCTTTGTTTAAAGCTTAAAACCAACTAATTCATGAGGAAATAAGATGGCTTTATTTTTGTTGTGGAAATCCAGGTTGAAGGTTCTGAGTTGTTGCACAGTGTGAATTGGAGGATATAAGTACTGGGGCCCTCCCTCTATCAGCAGAAAACTTCTTAAAGCTTTATACAAAGGGCTCTACAAAACATGAACAAAACTTTTTTTTTTTCCTAAATGGCTAAACAGGATGTAGATATAAATAATAATTCAATACAAACTTGTTTTGTTGGAGTTTTCTCACACACAGCTTGTTTTATGTTGAGAAATGTAGTTTCCTTTTAGAAATACTTCTTTAGTTCGTTCATTTCCGGACAGTGCTTAAGATGGATTCATAAAATAAATGGAACAAAAGAATTAAAACCTCGTGTTACAAGGTGTGTTAATTTCTCTGTCATCAATAGTGTTTCAAATTATTAATCACACTAAAGTACTTGCTCTGTTACATAAAATTAGATTTTAGCCCATTGCATTATGCAGTTTTCCAGAGGCACTATTAGGTTGCAGTTAGATTTTATCAACATAAAAAAATTAAAACATCCTGTGTATCTGGATTTCTGAATGATTTTTGTCATCTAGTATTTTTGAAATGCATTATTCTTAATCAAAAATTAAGATTTTTCGTAACTCTCAGGAATACTCAGAATGGTTGAGTAAGAAGGCGATAATATCCTGAAGAAGTGACTTCTGGCTTGTGCGGTGCTAATGGAATATAGGATTTCTCTTTTTTTTTTTTTTTTAGCACTCCTCTCATAAAATTGAACACAATATTGTTGACTGTGGTGCCCCAAAAATTGCGTACACATCTGTTTTGACAAATATCACTTTATGACCTGCAAACTATTTATTTTTGTTTTATTTAAATGTACCTCTTTTGTGGGTTTTCCATAATCTGTTCCATATAGCCAGTTTTTCTTGCTGACCTTTCTGAAGCTACTACTGACAGATTTAAGGGCAGTGGTGGAATGTGAAACCACTACTAATTCCTGGTTATATACTTGACTCAAATTATTTAATCTTTATCTTGGAGAGGCCGTCCTGCCTTGAGGGAAAACTAGGATTCATGTAAACTTCTGAAGGAAACACTAAAACCCAAGATTGGTTGTAATAGAGGATCTGAGAAATACCTTTGTATGGAAGGTGGGAAAGTAGTCCTTGTGAATCTTGTTGATGCTGTTATTACTATGTCTTGTTCTGGCAGGCCAGCTCTGAATCACTGGGCTGCCTAGAGGTACTGGAAGTGAACTTAAACTTATTTTTCCTAATTGTCTTCCTAGTTAAGACACTAGCTTTATCTTCATTGGTACAGAAATTTCTTTGGCAAGTGATTGTCCCATCCATCTGTTTTATTTATTCATTTGAAGTGTGAGCCTCTGTGAATCCCTTTTGTCAGCAGAACAGTTTGTATTGAGTTCTTTCTCACTTTGAGTGGTGTTACCCCACAACAGGCTGTGTTTATTTTTATTCTTTTATGTTCTTCCACAACGTCATATTCTCTAATTCTCTAAAGGTAACTAGCTTTTCTCTGAAATACTTCTACCACTTGTTTGCCTTTCCCAGCTAAATTTGAGTTTGTTGTCACAGCAATGCTATGCTTGGCTAACCATAAAGGTATGCTAATTTCCCATCTACTTTTTCTCCTGTGGACCATGTTGTCTCAGCAGAATTGATTTCTGCATCTAGTCACAACTAGTTTTTAATGCCTACTTCTTTCATGCTAATATCTGAATCAGTGAGTGGAGACAGACCTTTTCTGTCAGTGCTAGTAAGGGCTCTGTGCTTTGCTTTCTGTTTGCTTTGCTTGGTATGATAGATTGATGTATTTACTACTTTTTTTATATGTAGATGGATCAGCTTCTGCTTCACTCAGTCTCCTGGTCCAATGATATAATTTATTTCAGCCTTCTATTTCTTGAATGGTGTCTAAATGGAAGGTCTCTTTTGATACTCAAGCTAAACAGGTTTATCTGTGGACCAAAATCATTGTACATTACTTCACCTCTATTGTTTATAGCAATTGGCTCTCAGAGAGGGATCTGTGTTCTAAAAGGATGTGTGCATGGAATATGCACCCCTCCTTTGCCTTTTCTCATGAGGTTCAACAAAGCCAAATACAAGGTCTTGCACCTGAGTTGAGTCAACCCCCACTATCATACATGCTGGGAGACGAAAGGATAGATCACAGCCCTGCTGAAAAGGACTTGGGGGGTACTGGTGGATGGCGAGCTGAACATGAGCCAGCAATGTGCCCTCACAGTCCAGAAAGCGAACCATATCCTGGGCTGCATCAAAAGCAGGCCAGCAGGGCGAGGGAGGTGGTCCTGCCCCTCTGCTCTGCGCTGGTGAGACCTCACCTGTGGTGCTGCGTCCAGATGTGGAGTCCTCAGCGCAGGAGAGATGTGGACCTGTTGGAGCGCGTCCAGAGGAGGGCAACAAAAATGATCCAGAGTACGGAACACCTCCCCTACGAGGACAGGCTGAGAGAGCTGGGGCTGTTCAGTCTGGCTCTGAGCTGACCTGATAGCGGCCTTTCAATATCTAAAAGGGAGCTACAAGAACAAAGATGACAGACTCTTTAGCAGGGTCTGTGGTGATAGGACAAGGGGAAATTGTTTCAAACTTGGAGAGGAGATTTAGGTTGGATGTAAGGAAAAAGTTTTTTACAGGAAGTGTGGTAGAGCATTGAAACAGGTTGCCCAGAAATGTGGTGGAAGTCCCGTCCGTGGAGACGCTCAATGTCATAGAATCATAGAATCACTAGGTTGGAAAAGACTTACAAGGTATCTAGTCCAACCGTCCTCCTACTACCAATATTTCCCACTAAACTCCTAAACCATATCCCTTAGCACCTCATCCAGATGTTTCTTGAACACCACCAAGGACAGAGACTCCACTACCTCCCTAGGCAGGCTATTCCAGTGCCTGACCACTCTTTCAGATTATAAGTTTTTCCTTACATCTAACCTGAATCTCCCCTGGCGCATCTTATGGCTGTTCCCTCTCGTCCTGTCAGTAGTTATCTGGGAGAAGAGGCTGTCCCCCTCCTCACCACAACCTCCCTTCAGGAAGTTGTAGAGTGCGATAAGGCCTCCCCTGAGCCTCCTCTTCTCCAGACTGAACAAACCTAGTTCTCTCAGCTACTATTCATAAGACTTGTGCTCTGGACCCCTCACCAGCTTCATTGCCCTTCTTAATGTTTTAAGATTTTCTTCAATCTGTAGTGGATAAAAACTTTTCTGAAGGGCTGTGGCTCTCAGATTGACTGTTTAAATCCTCAAGGGAATTTTCCATGAGTGCTGATAATGACTATAGCTTTATATTTATAAAAGTAAATAAATTACTTGTGTGTTTTGGTAGCTTATCTGGTCATCTGTAAGATTTGGGGAAGATGCTTCTTCTGAGCAGCTGGTTACTTTTGTGGATGTGTTCTCCAAAGTTCTAGGAGAAGAACACTGAGAGCGGCAGACAGTGATCTCTGTGTTCTTGGATGCTTGCCTGGTCTTTGGCTCACATGGCCAGAGTCAACATGACCAGCAGATTTGATATCAAGATGATGTTTTTCTCTGAGGCCAGACTGTCAGGTACTTGTTGCTTTTTCCTTTTCCAGTATGTTGGGAAGTGATTTGTTCACTGGGTCACGTATTTTACCTGCTTGGCTCCCTGAGTGTAGAGCTCAGGCATTGGTGATACCCTGATACTACTAATTCTCAGTTATTTGACGTTTGATCTCATCTCCTGATGGCTGAAGTCTGTTAGTGTAACTGAAGCCTCTGGGTTTGTTTCATAGCAATATTTGGGGACACTTAATGGCCTACAGGTTAATGAATTGAATATTTTTGTGATCATTTTATCTTGCAGCTATAGCATAATCGTACTTTGTTTGGAAAATTAGTACCAGAAGCAGTGACGATGCTTGTTGCAAGCAAATTACTCACCTGAACATGATCTGTTTTTCTGCTTGAGCTCCAGTCATTATTTTGTCTAATGCTTGTGCATTGCTAATTTGACCGTTTCATACCATGTATTGTTAAATCACTGTCTGCTTCTTTTGTCTTGCTGCTCACTGTCTGTGCTTCATGACTAGTCTCAAACATACCCTGCAGAACTTTTCCATGAAGATTGCATGCTTCTTTAACATGAGGATGTTGACTGATGGCTGTGTGACACACTATGGTTGCAAAGCAGTCTTTGTTTATTTGAGCTCAAAAGAGATTGCCACTGACAGTACGTGTGGTTTCATGTAACATTACTAAGAAAAGTCATGCAAGATTTAAGAGTGATTATAAAGAGCTAATTTCCTATGTAAGAAATTCTGATGATTGACCTCTCTCTTTCAGGAAGGTGGGTTGGATACCAGGATATTGTGTAGTCTTTCTCTGCCTTTCATTTTGAAGTGGACTTACGACTATTAAGTATTGGTAGTTTCTTTTTCATATTCTCACCAAGCCTTTTTCAGAAATTCATGGAGAACTTAGAAGACACAAAGGTTACATTTTTTTCTTAAACTTAGACATGTTTTTTCAAAAAGAAAAAAAAAAAAAAAAGAAAGAGATTTGGTTTAACTTGGTCTTCTGTATGTCTGTGTCTTCAAATAGTCCTCTATGTTCCACAGCTCTGTCTAGCAAGAATTTGTATTATCAGTGATTGTTTAGCTTATCTTTAACTGCTAGTAGTGGCTTGTTTCCTCTAGGTTGGGAAAGGAGAGTGACCAACAGCTGCAATTTTGGGGTGTTAGTGTAAAAGTTAGTCTTGTCTTGGAAGTGGCTGAGCTATTGCCAGCTGAAGGTATATAGTTAATTATTCCCTAGCTAATATACGTACTCTGGTAAGTGTTATGAATTGTTTTAAACCTTGCTTGATAGTTTTTCTTCTGACTGACAGACCATGGGCATAAAAATATTAAAATGCTGTTTAATCTTTAATCAGATATTAAATGAGTGGGTGTGCAGAAGCTTAAAAAGCAGTGGCACAAGTCATGATACCAGTATAGTAAAAAAGCTGAAATTCAGTACAGGAAGTGGGCTCTTATAAAATTGAGTTGTGTTGTATGGAGTACGCCAGACCATGCTTTTTTATGTAAATCAGTTTAATTTCAAATCAATTTAGTTGTCTAAACTGCTCACGAGATTTTGTAGCTACTAGTTCAATGCTGAAAGTTAATGAAGCCCCTAAACTGGATATGTTGCTATGAGAAATAGGTTAGCTGAGTTCTAAAGAATAATCCTAAATCTAAAGAATAATAAAGAATAAATCCTCACCTTCTTAAAAATTAAATGCTTTGGGTTTTAGTAAATTTCAAGACTTCTGTGGCATGAATGCATACTGAATGAAATGCTTACAAGTGGGGATAAGAACCACATGCATGCCTGTGTGTGTATCTCAAAGTATTTCAAGGATGTTAGCTTGACATGCAAACTGAGAAGTTAGAAAGCTGTGACTGTTTGTGAACACTGTCTGTCACTGAGTAAAGTCCACTAGCCCTTTCTATTCTCTTTCAGAAAACAGGGAGGCAGAAGATATAATAGCTTTGCAGTTAAATAAATGCTATTCCTTTATCTAAAGCATATCAGAGATCATTTTCCTTTTCCGCTTAAATGCTACGGAAATAAAATACTTCCAATTCTCTCTTTAAAAACAAACAAACCAAAACAAAAACCTGTCAACTTTCCAATCTCTTGGAATATCTGGTTCCAGCAACCACTGCAAAATTTGAGACCCTTCTTTTAGAAGGGTGACAGGAGAGAGGAAAAATGATTTGTGTAGCAGTGATAACTAAAATAGTCCTGCATTACCTTCTTTAAAGCCTAAGAGGCATAACACTTCAGATAGTATTTTCCTTTTAAAAAATGTTGCATGCTTTCTCATAGTACATAACTAGATTGATACATAATTCTACGAGATAGTTGTAGAGTTGAGAATTTAATAGCATTTGAAGGATTGACTGTTTATATGGGTTTTTAAATAATTTTATTGAACAGCAGATTTCTTTGGAGAAGATGTTAAACCCTAAGCTTTAAAAATACATCCTACAAACAGTATTTCATATTCTTGCACATGTATAATTCACCTCTCCTTAGTACATTTTCTCTTAGCAGCCACTATCAGACATTAGAACCTTCTATGGAAATTAGCTTTTTGCTCTTCATGTTAAAACAAAGTCCCAAATGTCTGTTCCTAGAAGCAGGCAGCTTTTGTGAAGCTTTAATCTAGCTATACTTAAATCAGCCTCATATAGCATTTTCTACTCTCTCCTGAAGGCTCTTGGAAGATTAAAAAAGTAAATAAAAAATTCACCTACAATTTGACAGGGGACTCTGTTAGTAACCTTGGTCTACTTTAACGCATAGTAAGCCTTTACTCTCTGGTTACAATCCAGTGCAGATGGCATGGAATAATACAATACACTATTACAATATCTCTGTAGCTGGCAGAGATGTTTGTGGTGTTCCAGTACTGATGGCAGAATGCATGAAAGTCATTACGATTACATTTGATTCCTTCTTGTTCAATAGTATCTATAGGTAAGGTCATATGCACTTCTGATCTGCCTGGAATGGATGAGGGTACGGCTGCTCAGTTTAGCTGCTAGAATGTAGTTTGAGTGTGCCTTAATCCATTTAGAACAAGGTCAGCCGGTTCAGTGTTAAGTACCATAGTACCATGGAATGGCCTGGGTTGGAAGGGACCCCAAGAATCATCAAGTTCCAACCCCCCTGCCGCAGGCAGGGCCACCAACCTTCATATCAAGTACTAGATCACGTTGCCCAGGGCCCCATCCAACCTAGCCTTGAATGCCTCCCAGGATGAGGCATCCACAACCTCTCTGGGCAGCCTGTGCCAGCACCTCACCACTCTCTCAGTGAAGAAGTTCCCTCTGACATCCAGTCTAAACCTTCCCTCCTTCAGCTTAAAACCATTCCCCCTTCTCGTGTCACTATCTGCCTTTGTAAAAAGTTGATTTCCCTCCTGTTTATAATCTCCCTTTAAGTACTGGAAGGCTGCAATGAGGTTTCCCCACAGCCTTCTCTTCTCCAGGCTGAATAAGCCCATCTTTGATAGTTGTCTCTTTCCAAGAAAGCAAGTGAGATTCTTTGCATATTCTGTTCCATTGATTCTGATGTGTGAATGGCATTCATTATAAGAAGTCCCATGAATCAAATTGTTCCAGCTGATTGGAAGCTCATCGCAGCCATTTCAGAGATGTTAGAACTGTGTGGTGACACAAAGCCTGAGATACCATAGATTGGAAAACGTAGGACTGAGTTAATCCTGCCTGATTTACCTTCTGCCTTTCATGTGTGTTTTGATGTAGTCTTCAATTACTTACGTTTGTTTTCCCACTTCCTTTTCTCTATAGGACCCATGAGTCATTCATTACACAGGATGGGTGGTGGTAATGTAATTAGCTTCTGTTAACTGTGTTTTTCTCTGCAATTGTTAGGTGTTACGGTTTCATGTTCTTTTCTGCTATTTGAACACTCTTCTGAAGACACAATTAGAACAAAAAAATGGTTATGTTAGGTGAGACCAAGTTCACCTCTTGACAAGCAACCTATTTTACCGTAAGCATAAGCAAATGTCTATGGCGGAGTGAGGACAGGAAAAGCATGTTTGCTGTTACCTGACCTTTGACAAGTTTCTGACTCTTTTAGTGCAGGCAGTTTTGGAGTTATGTACAGTCAGTGGTTGTTAGTGATCTGAGTAAGTCTAGTTTCTTCGTAGAGTCAGGCAGAATCCACAGTTGCTTTAGGCAGTGAAGTGATGGTTCTTCAGATGAACTCCACAGAGATGTGTAATTTTTTTGTCACCTGCCATTCTGCTGTCTACTCAGTCTCACAATGTCCTTTCATCTATCTTTAGTCTGTAATATCTTGAATAACTAAATATTACGAACAAGCTCAACCACCTCACTGCTCATCTTTTTCACTACAGATTGATCACAGATCTGAGAAACTTTGCAAATGGCCTCCCTCCACTGTAGGAATCGACCATTTATTTAATCTTATCCTCATTTTCCCACCTCCATGCAAGACTTCCCTCTTATGTCATGACTGCTTCATTTTTTTTTTTTTTTAAGTGTTTAAAGAATTTTATAGAACATGATCTGAAAATTCATCTTGACTGTTCTTTTATGGATCTTTTTGTGGCAGTCATGTTGCCACTATGTCTGAACACTGCACAAATGCTGAATTTTATTGTGTTAGAAGCCAAAAAATTTATTTAGTTATGGAACAATATGAAGTAACTGAAGTCGAAATGTTGTAATAACTCATTCATTTCTTTTTTCCCAGAATGTGTTTTTTCCTCAGAATTCTCAGCCTCATAAAACCTACCTTCTACTCACTATATGGAACCATGTTGAGTGTAGCAATGAATAATTCTTCCCTAAGCTACACTCCAGAGCAGCATGCTGAGCATCAAAAATAGCATCCATCTTTTAAGTTTGTGTTACAATAGAGCCACTCTGTGGCAGATGCAGTGGCAGAACTAGATTTACCAAGCTGGTATCCTTCTGTTAGTGATGAGAAAGTCCCTTGCCTTGTTCAAATTTCTGCAATAAGTGATGTTGCAGAATCTACAGATTTGTGTGACAGATGAATTCGCTATGATTTGCCCTATGTGGGTCAAAGATCATTGCACTACCATCATCTTTATTGTCAAAAGACTTGAGAAGAAAAAGTTTGTATTGTTACCATAGACTTTTGTCACTTGAAATCTAAAGTTAGTGTTTCTGACGCCAGCAGGTTCTCTTGGCACAATCTAACATTGTGCGGAGTTCAGCAAAGGCTGGAAATGCATGCATTGATCTAAATAATCAAATAACTGAAATGCAGCAGTATGACGGCAAACTTTTTAAATTTTATGCGCTGACTGTTCTCTTCTGCTTTGCTCAGGATTTCTGTACAAATGTTAGTGCTCTGTGAACGATCTGTGCTCATGCATTATAAACTAACTACACATCCCCATCTTCAGAGAGAATTCAAAAAAATTAAAATATGTTGACATTTCTGGAGAATGGAAAATAAAATAGAACATATAAATCAGGAAATAGCATAGCAAATTCTTTTTCCCACTGTTTTTTCATATTGGAAAAAACTGGTCTTAGAGAGAGGCATGGTATTCACTTGGTTTTTTTTTTTTTTTATGCATATCTGGAGTAGAACTGAATTTGATCACTGTGTCTGACATCCTGAAGTGAGGTCTTATGGTCCACAATATTCTTTGATAGTCAACAGACACTGGGGTGTGCACAGAGCTGATCGCCCAGCTAGTCAAGAGGATACAATCTTGCAGCTGCAGGAGAGTGATTAAGGCTGAATATACAGTATATAATTGTCAGATAACAAAAATACAGATTGTCTGATCTACTGCTTCCGCTACAACAGAAGGGAACAGGGGAAAGGGAATGGGTAGGAGGAAGGAAGTAGGGAAACTGAAATTTCTTTAACCCAGTAACATCCTCTCATGCTTCTTTTCCTCTTAGTATTTCCCCAGGTGCTGTCTAAAAAGACTTTTAAGACTTCTGTTAACATTGTAGAGTATATTGAGTTATATTGTTTCAATATTACATTACAGAAAGCTGTTATACCACATGCAGTGATGGCATTCAGTGATAGATTCTGAATACTTGAAAACTTATGTAGATAGCAAAGAGAATAGAAAAGCATCAAAAGTAGAGGAGATCAAGGGAAGAGAAAGATGATAATTAAGTTTTAGACAGCAAATGTGAATAGACTAATTTTTAGGGATGACCTTATTTGTACCCGTACATATTTCTCTACTAATCTTTTTTCCAGTTGTTTCCATATCTTGGGCAATAATTTTTTCACTTAGCAAAAGAGAACTTTCTGTCAAGGGTGGCTTTTTACTATCTTTTAGTATAGTCCAAGTAACTGTCAGTATTACAGGAAGAACAGGAAAGCGGTGACTTTTTTGGCTATGGAGAAAAGAAAGATGGTCGTTTTGTTAGGTCTTAATGTGTTGACTTGTTGCAGCTTTTTTTAATATATATCATTAATAGTCATTAATTTAGCTGACTGGAGTTTGTATATACAGAACTGGAAGGTGAAACACTAAATCTTATTTCACGTTTCCTCCTATGGTCATTCTCCTTTTCCCAGTAGCGTCCATTTTTGCCCAGGCTGTAATGGATACCTGTTCGATACTGTACATTAGCTTGGATGAAGCTCAAGATGATGACTCACAAGCAGGGCTGATTGGTGCAGTTACTGTTGCTCTGCTTCTGGACACTGGGTGCTAGAGTCTGAGGGAGATAACCAGCAATGATAATTTCTCTAAACATTTGAAATCTCTGATGGTTTCTGTTGTGGTTTGAAAATGTAATGTCCCTTATATGGTTGGGGTTTGCAAAGTAATTTCTATGGGCTGTAACTTACAGCCATTTCTGAATCACAGAATCACAGAATTGTAGGGGTTGGAAGGGACCTCGAGAGATCATCGAGTCCAACCCCCCTGCCAGAGCAGGTTCCCTGCAGCAGGTTGCACAGGCAGGCATCCAGGCGGGTCTTGAATATCTCCAGGGAAGGAGACTCCACAACCTCCCTGGGCAGCCTGTTCCAGTGCTCCGTCACCCGCACCGTGAAGAAGTTCTTCCGCATGTTGGTGCGGAACTTCCTGTGCTCCAGCTTAAGGCCATTGCCCCTTGTCCTGTCCCCACTGACCACTGAAAAGAGATTCCCCACCTCCACTTGCCTCCCGCAGCTAAGATACTTATAAACATGGATCAGGTCCCCTCTCAGCCTTCTTTTCTCCAGGTTGAACAGACCCAGCTTACTGAGCCTCTCCTCATAAGGGAGATGCTCCAGGCCCTTGATCATCTTTGTGGCCCTCCGCTGGACTCTTTCCAGGAGGTCCCTGTCTTTCTTATGCAGGGGAGCCCAGAACTGGATACAGTACTCCAGCTGAGGCCTGACCAGGGTGGAGTAGCGGGGGAGGATCACAAATGTCATGGTTCTAGTAATGAGTTGGGTGGCTTGAGGAAACTCTCAAAGGTCTGAATTGTTATTTAAGAGCTGTGATGTACTTGCTGCTGCTTTGTCAAGTTCTTTTTCTAATGCAGGGGCTCTATTATCATTCTAGATGCCAGCAGGAAATCTGCTTCCTGTTTTCTCTGATACATATGAATGCAGGTCTTTTCATTTATAATCCACCTCTGTTAAAGGTTCTGTGATCTATGGAATTGACTTTTTTTCCCCCTCCCTTTATTTAAGAGAATGAATCTAGGTTTAGATCCAGAAAACGAATGTGTTTTGTGTCCAGTGCTGATTTTATTTTATTTGTTTTACACTGCCTTCAGTTGGAGCAGAACTGAGCCCTGGAAGATGTGACTTTGTCTAGTACTCCACCTGTCTGAAGAGTCATGCAATTCTTTTTGTATTTCTGTTGAAGATAAGTAACAGGTAGTGTGATGCTACATAAAAAAGCCTCTATTCCACAGTCTCCAAAGAGTGGAAAATGATAGCATGCAGGCTTTGTGGATCCAAATTAATAGGCTGTTAAAACTTCCCTGTGTTTCGTTTCCATGACAGTGGCTTTGCAAAAATATTGTCAATGTAGAGGCTGGATTTGTTGTGTAATTCTTGCCAAACAGTGAATTAAGAAGGAAGTCTTCTGTAAATGAATGTTTCAAGAGGAGCTCCCTAGACTTTCAGTTTTGTTTTGAAGCTTGACGGCGTTGTAGACACAGTCTCAGGACAGTTAAGGTTAGAGAGAATCTTGGGAGTTTCTACAGAATGTGCAGATTAGGGCATTATGCAGTATGAAAACCTCCAAGAGTAGAGACCATACAGATCCTCTGGGCATCCTGCAGCAGTTTTGCACTGTACCTGTGGGGCAAAAGGTATCCCTTTATGTCCTGTCTGAACCTCTTGTTTCAACTTAGGCCACTTGTCCAGTGCATCCACCCACAATGCACTGCTGTGGAGAGCGTGCCTCCATCTTCTCAGGGACCTGCCCATTGGTAGGGGAAGGTTGCTTGGAGGTTCCTTCAAGCTGTGCTTTTCTCCAGGCAGAAGCAGCCCCATCCCTCACATTCCCTGCACAGGTGTTCCAGCCCCTGAGCATCTGCTGGGGTCTTTCTAGCTTGACAAAGTCTCTCCTGGACTGGGGAGCCCAAACCAGAGGACATACTATCGAGGTACGATCTTGCTAAGTGCTGAGTTCAGGGGGATCATCAGGTACCTCCATCCTCCTGACTGTGCCTCTGCTGCTACAGTGCCAGATGGTACTGGCCTTTGCTGTTGCCAGACCCAGGGTGGCTCTTGTGCAGCTTGCTGTCCCCCAGACCCCTGGGGGCTTTTTTGCAGAACTTCTGCCCAGGCAGGCAGTGCTCAGACAGAGCAACTGCCTGGGGCTCTGCCCTGCTGTGGTCAGAACTCAGTGTTTGCCTGGATTGAACTGCACAAGGCCTATTCCTCCAGCCTGCCCAGGTTCTGCTGTCCCTCAGAACATTGAGTGCTCTCCATTTGGTGTCACCTGCAGACTTGACAAGAGAGATTCCTCCTAGGTCACTGACTTTAAGCAGGACAGGTCACAGATGGGACCTCTGTAGTATTCTACATTGTTACTGAGGTGCAGGTAGTGTGCAACCTATTAACTGCTACCTCTGAGCCCAGTCATACGACCCGTTCCTATCTACATTTTCTGCTTACCCAGCAAAGTTAGACTAAATCAGATTCAGTTCCCTGGACAGTCCTTTTGGCTTTTTCTGAAGATGGACGAAGCATTTACTTTTTTTTTTTTTTCCCCTTTTTTGCTTGTTGGATCCTTCTTCTGTCTCTGTCAAAGTCAGCCAGCCCCACTGCCAGGTGCAGCGCGCCTGGTCCTGGTGGTTCATGTGGTTAAGTTTCCTTCCAGAGCCTCTGGATCTGTTCTGATGTGCTGCTTGGAGTTCTCCCTGTGTGCAGTCTATGGGCCATCATTTTGGCTCAGGAGCAAGCACAGAGGTTATTGGGAAGGGGAAAGGGATTAAGTTTCTTCTACTTGCAAAGCAGCACAAGAAACTAGAGCACATTGAAGATGTAAACTTGAAGTAACTTCTAAAATGTAAGCATTCTGGGTTTATTTTCTTGCCGCTTATTATATTACAGCGTTGAGGAATAGTCTTTAGATTTAATAACATTCCTGATATTCTAGAACAGTAAGTATGATTAAGGTGCATTACGGGTACAGATACGTGAGACACCTTATTGCTGGGTTTAAATAAGTTAGAGCAAGGGTGTAATATTGGGTCATCCACAACTTGTACTTTCTAGGAAGAATTTTTTAATTTCTGTCTTAAGTTTGTCTGATACTGACAGGTAAGGCCTAAGAATTTGATCAAGGATTTTTGGAAGCCATGTCAGTGAAAATTGCCTGCTTTCTTTTTGTGTTGCTAGAGTGCAAAGTGTGTGCTTGTCTTGAATTCAGCTGAACATCCCACTAGGTTAAAATGAATTTCTGTAACTGGCTTTAGAATTCACTGTTACAGAAGTGATTTTCAGTTGCAGTTCTGTTAGGAAGTGCTTAGGAAACAACGGCATTAAAAATTATTTCAGAACTTATTTAGCTGACTTTTATTTTCTAAGTTATAGAGTTGTACACAGGCAAACAGGAATAAAGAGTATTCAGCCAGCAGGTCTCCCTAACACGCCGTGCAAAGAGCAGCTGTCTTTTACAGTGTGAGCTGCTTATTAGAAGGCCTGAATTCCCGTAGTCTCTTAGGTGTCCCGTAGCTCTCTAGAGAGAATCTGTACGAAGCGTTTGCCCCACCGACGCGTTATGGTGGTACCGACCCCTACAGGCTCGGCCCCCGCAGTGCGGCTTCGTGGGGTCGGGCTGCGCCCCGAGCTGCGTGCGGCCGCGGCGGGCTGGGAGCGGCGCTGTTCTGCGGCGCGCCACGAGGGGGCGCTATCACCCTCTGCCGGGAGCAGGCGGCGGGCGCGCCGAGGCTGCCTGGAGGTCTGCGCTGCGCGGTGTGTCCGCGCGCGGTGCTCTGAATCGTATGGGGAGACGATCAGCCTCGCTGTTTCATTAATACAACTTACTCAGCACAAATTCATTTGTTGCTATTTCTTAATTTACTGTATGGCCTCTTCAATACGCCTGAAAAGTGTAATTGTGTCCATAGCCCAGATCCAGCTGTAGTTGTTGGAAAACATGTACAGTTGTAGTTAGATGAGGATCTGTGTTTCAGTGAAGATGTGTGCAGTGTTGCTAGGAAATCACTGCTTGCAGACTATGTTACCATTTAGAGCTGTAATTCCTGCTTGAGATGTCTACATTTTAGATCCCTACTATTGAGAAGTGCATGACAATAGGAGTCTAAGGAGAAAGACAGAGGAGGAGGCTGGTACAGGTTTAGGAAGGTAAACTGTGAAGGATTTCTGAAGCTGCTGAGAGGAGAACACTGCCCATTGATTTATTTATTTTTCCTATTTTCCCTCACCTTATCTTGTCTTCAGCATGGTAAAGGGTAAACTGATGGTCAAGTGGCTTGTGAGCATCTGGAGCAATTATTGGGAGATTGTATGGTTCGATGCGGAGGACACTGGAAGGACCAAGTAATAAAATCTAGAAGTCAAACTGTTTTTAAGTTAAGGGTAGCAACTGTATGTGGAAAAGAGTACAGAGGCTGAGGGTAGCAGACTGATAGCAGTCAAAATTGCAGAAAGTAGAAACTAACATGGAACAGTTCAGCTGGGATGCTTTAACTGGTTTAAATGGTTTAGTGTAGTGCCTCATGGGAATCAGGTAGTAACTGAACAAATTTTGAGTGTATGGATGCCTCAGCCAGGCATCTGAGAGATGCTGGAATGAACTGCCATTAGTATCATGGCAGAGAGAGATCAAGAATCTACAAACAGAAAGGCAACCTTTCTACCTCCACAAAATTAAGTTTCTTTTGTCATGTGGGAAGCCTTGAGAGAGCCACCCCTCTACTGTGCTCTTGCTTATGACACCTTACAGCAATCTTTCCTACTGGCAAAAATGGAGAGAAAAGGGAGGAAGGAGAATGTTAGGCAGAGTCTGCTGTTCCTCCAACAGTGATTTCTTCATTTTTTGTTGCCTTGTAAATCTGTACAACTGTTAAACTCTGTATGGTTTGCCTTGGTTTTATTGGTTTTTTGTTTGTTTGCTTTTTTTTTTTTCCAAATCTGATTTTTATAGAAGCAGATTGCCTGTGTCATGTGGATAATGCATAGTAGAATTGTTACTCCCTGTAGCACTTGTGTAGATGATAAGAACATTATAACTGTCATACTTTGAACTTACAGTCCAGCTGGGAGCACCGTCTCCAACACTGAGTAAAAACAAACAAAAAAACAACTCCCATAGTGATCACACATGGAATAGTCCACCTGTTTATGAGGATTTTATGTAATGTCTAATGGATAAAGGTTTGTTTTAATCATTTTGTTTTCTTCACAATCTATTTCTTCCTAGCATTGCAGCTCTCTGTATGTGCTTGCTGTAAATACCTAGAATCTGTTTGATTCTTGTCAAATTACGGGATTCTTAGGTATCTTAACAACAGTGGGCTTTGCTGTCCTACTTGTATGTTATGTGTGTGTATACGGTGGGGAACGTTTTTCTTTTTGAAGAAGCCACCTTTTAAATTTACTGAATTAATTAATTCTTACTGTTTTCAGAACTGCTTCATCTCTGGTTCATTGTGGAAATTTTCTTGGAAAATGAGCCGAATCCATCTTTTATTCTCTGATTATAGAACATTTACAGAAAAGAGAGATTAGAGGTGTCACTGTGACTTTTCAAGACAGGGTTGTTTTAACAGCTATTTATTTGAAGTAGGTAAAGGATTTTTGACGTGAGGAGAAGTTGGCTATGTGTTGTGGTTGGAGCCAGCAGATAGCTAAGTCCCACACAGTTATTTGCTCATCCTCCCCCCTCCCCAAATGGGATAGGAGAGAGAATTAGAGAAAAATACAGTAGAACTCGTGGGTTGGGATAAATGCTATTTACTAGGATAACAAAGAAAGTAAAAGAAATATCAGTACATATATGTATATAAACAAAGAGGATATGCAGAGCAAGGGCTCTCAGCCAGCAGTGACCCTTCCTCCTGGCTAACCTCTTCCAAAAAAAAGAACCACCTGATTTCATAAAGATCACATGATGTTATATGGTATGGAATAGCTCTTTGGTCAGTTTGGGTCAGCTGCCCTGGTCCTGTCCCCTCCCCGTTCCCAGCTCCTTATGCCCCCCCTAACTGCTTCACTGACAGAAGAATGCGGAACTGAAATTGTCCTTGGCTCTGTTCAATACTGCCTGGATGTTATCGGTTTTGTTTTTCTTCTGAGACCAAAACATAGCTTCATACTAGACGCTATGAGAAAAGTATCTTCTGTTAAAAACTAAGACACTATGACATCTTTACTCTTTGCCTTTCTGCCGTTTCCATTATCTTGACTAAGCTATTAGACACTGTGGAAAAAGCTATGCCAGGAAGATAAATTTGTCTGGTTTGGAAAGAGAACCAATGTAAATCCCTTCCGGTTAGACAGTTTTGTCCTTGGAGGAGTCCAATTCTGAATTCTCACCTTTGATCTTACAATGAACAGCTCATAAAGATGTAGTACTGATGAACATGAAGGACTGTACAGAAGGATTCCAGATATATTTGACAACAAAGCCTAGAGGAAACCTGAGGACACAAGCAAACAAATTAGGCCAGCACTGATAACCAGCAGTGGTTCCAAGTGAGAAAGAGAATAGGTTTTGTCTGGAAAAAAATACACAAATGAAAACCAAGAGTACTTAACTCTTCAGTTAATACTTTGTTGTTCAACAGTAAGCATGTCTTCATACTTGAGGAAATGAGAATTGTAGAATAACAGTTCTAGAAAAACAGAACTAGGCAGTTCTGGATAGAGCTTGGAGACCTTGCTACTTAACTGGAACACTTCATGCTGTTACTGATAGCTGTCACATGACTCTTAAAATGCTTTTCCTAAATGAATGTTCAAACCTGTAAAATAAGGGTTTGAATGAGACTTCATGAGACAACTGAGCTGTGAGAACCAGCTGGCTGCTGAAAGGAGAGCCTTGCTGCAAGGTTTGTTGTTCCCCTTTCTACTTCTACTTGCCTTGGCATGAGGTACAAATTCTGTGCATATGGTGGTGATTCTCTCCATGGCCTCTTAAGTCCTCTTAAAACTGTTTGTGCTTTTGTATGAAAGTAGGTCAGTCTTCGTGAGGCTTTCGTGAATACTCTTGTACTCCTGATATTTTCCAAAAACGTGTTGCCTCAACAGTAAAGTCTTTTTCTTTGTTTGTGTGAGATTGATTCACTGTTGATAGTAACCTAGGAGCATCTGGTCCAAGTCAAGATGTTAACTAAGGCAGCATTCCAGTGCCAACTTTGCACCACCTGCTGAGAAATTCTCATAGGCATTTCTTTCATTCACTTTGTTTTCACATATAAAGGAGAAGCCTTGTCTTGAATTGGGCTGTTGTGTCTAGGAGTCCTTCATAATCAGTCATCAAGGCACAAATTTGGTAAGAAATATATGCCCAGTATATATTCTCAGATGTCTTTTATCATCCTTCTGGATGTTACTCCTTGTTTTTTTCCAGGTCATGAATTAGTCTTGGTCTTTTCAGATTAGTGAGTGACAAATGCGGTATTCCATACTAGAATTGTTTGTGACACCTGTGAACTGAAGAACATCCTGTGGGATTACTGTGTACTGGATAATCCCGAAGGAGTGAAATAAAACTGTGCAAGGTAGAAGCATGCATATTTTGTCTGCAAACTGCTATCTCAAGTAAAATAACTTTATCTGAATTTGATAAATTGTTTTACGTAACATATTTAAGCTTCATTATGGAAAAAGTGCAGTTTATACATGCTTACATGCAAATTTTAAATGTGAAATTCTCAGAATTTTCTTAGATGACTGTATTAACCATTTATCTAATTTTTTGATTTTATTACATAGAGCATTGGCAACATTTGTCATGGCTTGCTGAGAGTTGCATGCCAGAGAGTTTTGTTGTTTTGTTTTTCTTATCCACATTGGCTCATTGTAACCTCAGAAAAAGCTCACGTAGAAGATTAGCTTTTGTTTATGTCTGTTTGACTGAGGAGAATATCCCCAAGACTCCTAAAGGCCTCCTGTAGTTCAGAATCATTCCAGGCTTTTCTAACTAAACTATTCTGAATTTGACCTGAATAACGTTACAAATGTCTTTGTATGTTTTTCAGTATTTTTTCTGTTCCCAAACTGTGCTTGGTACAAACTTGATATTAAATAGCATAACAAACTAGAAAGCTGTTGACATCTTGTGTTTTCATTGTTAGCAAGTATTGTTTGCATAAGATTTATCTCCTGAGAGGAGAAGGGATTGCTTTGGAGAAATATGCTTGCCTTCACTAGTCTAACAATTGGTAATCTGTTCCAGTGTGGGTGTGTATATGCATGCTTCTCTGAAATGTTTTCTCAGTTGTGAGGTTTCCCTATTATAAGTTCCCAGCTGAGAAAAGGAAATGTGTTTTCAGCAGGAGCTGATCTTGTCTTATTTCTGAATGACAGTTTGACTCCTTACTTTCGTGCTTAAATGCAATAAGGGAAATTTTTTCTACTGTCTTGGTTTGAATAGAAGCTGACTAAACTGCTACTAGTCACCCACACTTAATTTAAATTCTTGAGTTACTGCAGACCCTTTAGACCTGTTTGCTTGCACACATAGTGTATTTTTGGATGAAAACCAGAAGTTTATAGTTTTGTACTTCTCTTCTGAAAATGGACTAGGTAAAAGCTATTACTGTTTAAGACAGTCTGCTGTCTGTCTGTAGTTGGTTCTGCTTGCTTCACTGGCTGAAATATTACAATTGCTGTAGCTCCGTGCCTTTCTGGGTTCTCCCAGAACAGTTCATTGAACTCCAGTATAAGTTGGCCAAATCTATTAAAATCATGGTGATTGCACACTTGTGACCGGCAGCATAAGTTAGCCTGTAGAGCCTTCTGCTGTTTGACGTAAGAGAGGCGTACAGCAATTCTTTGGAGTGATGCCTGTGAGCAAAGCTGAATTTCTTCCACAGAAATCTGTATGTGTTTTCTGTGGAACTAGTGAGGTGCCGCAAACATGGAACAAGAACTTTGTGTTTATAAAAAGCTTTTTGAAGTGGACAGCCAGATGAAGTACACTGAAGTCAATATGGTCCATCTTTTGGTGCGGAGACATTCTCTGCAGGCTTATTCCCCATGGTCCACATGAAGCAGAAGAGCAAAATACTTCCTCACCTGTGTTCAGCTGCACCAGTAAAGGAGTATGCCGTGGCTTCTAAGCAGCAGCAGGAGTAGCAAGCATCTCACTTAAACACCTGCAGAACATCTGCAGATTTCCTGCCTTTCCTTAACAGCTCTTAATGCTGGCTTTGTGGCTTGAACAAGGAAAGAGAAAATGTCAAGAGGATATTCTTATTCCACTTCTACCTTGTTTCTTCCCTTCTTCCTCTTGCAATAGTGATTGCTGCTGCTGTATGTTTTGCAATCTCTGTTACAGACCAGTTAAGCAGGAGGCTTTCTCTGCTGCTTTGTCTGAGAGGAAATCACATTTGTGGGAAAGTTTGCATTTCCTCATGCCTGACAGGTACTGCTGTCCTGAAAGAGGACAGCATTTACTGTGCTGTAAATGGGAAATTGTGTCTGTTCTGCACTGTTTGCTGTGTCTGAATGGCCTAAAGCACAAGGAGCCAAATTCAGCCTATAGCAGCTGTAACTTAGTGAACTCTATATTGTCTCAGAGTTACTTCTGCTCTAAATGTAAGTTGATCCCACATCTGGGGTGCTTCAGCATAGTACAGTCTTCTGCCAGCCCTGTAAGATGTTGAACAGCACACAATGGCACTTGTGGAACCAAGCACAGGAAATACACAACTCAGAGACGTCCTCTGCCTTCTGTTCATTTTAGTAAAGCCACATTTGTTGGTCACCCAGTATAAGTTAATAGATGTAAATCCAAAAAGTAATGTTTTGATTATTTTGTCTTTCTTTATTCTTAAAGTCTATAGGTGTCCTTTAAAATATTTTAGCAGAGGTCATTAAAACATCTATTTATGATCTGAGTATTTACTGTAGTAGAGACTCATTAGAACCTGGCAAGATGTTCCAGCGTTTAACTGCATCCCATTTAATGAGTGCATATTGCATTTTTGATCCTCTTCTGTATGTTTTAAGGAAAGCTTTCCTTGCTCTTCTTTTATAAAATAAATACTAGAAGTTCTTCAAGCCCTGGATTATTAGATTTTTTTTTTCTGGTTTTTCACTTAATCTCATAACTCTTCCTTGACCTCTTTGTTGCTATTTTTCTACATATGTGAACACTCTTCCTTGGGAACATCAGGACAGACAATAGTAGCATAATGGGAATTATTCTTGTGTCAACTACAGACTTTATAAAACCTTTCTTCTCCTGTTTGTTAATTCCCTAATCTCCAAAGCAGATGTCAGTCCTTTGAGGCTATGACTGGTCTTCACAGATACTCCACGAAAATACGCCAACCAAGCCCCCAGGCTTGTCCCCAGGGTAGAAAATACCATCTTCATTTTTTCCTTGGGTTTCTTGTTATCTCTACCAGTTATCAATACTCAGTTTATTAAATGAAACCTCCTGCCTGAATAGTCAACACGGCCTGTTGCTTCCTTTCCAGGAAACTCTCTGCACATCCGGTCACCAGTCTTGGGTTTCTCTGGGACAAGTACTGTTAAATGATAAACTGCATGGGCAGGACCGGAAGGATCATACTGGAAAAGCATCTCTTGATGAAAACTTCCTTGCTTACATGTATATCCTAGAACCCATAAGTCAAATATGTTTTTACAATTTTAAACGTGATCTGGTAATACTAGCTTGTTCTAATGGATTAAGCAAAATATCCTACACTGTAAAACAGAACACCTTGCAAAAGTCTGAGAATATCTTATTTTTAAAACCCAGATTGAAAAAGGTGTATTGTCTGTAGATCTTTTGATTGGCATTCATTGTATAACGTAGTTTAATTGTTCATAATCAAATCCCTCATCAGCTATTCTACTACATAAAAATAATTTTTGCTTCACAAAATCTACTTTAGTCTGACAGGCCTATAATTATTTAGGGCATCCAGTTTTTCTTTTATAAATATTGTCATAGCATTTGTGTTCTTTCTGTTCTTTTGAACTTCTCCAGTTCCATTTTTCCAAACCATGATGACAATAAGCATTACCAATCCAGCCAGTACCTATGCAATCTCTTTCAACACACTTGGATACAAGTTATCCAGCTTTGCTGATGTAAAAGTGTCCAATTAGTAGCTGCTGTTTAACATCTTCTTGAGTTACTGCTCGAATGGAAACTATTTCATCATCATAATATGAATGTTATTTGCTTTTTCTCAGACACGTGTATTAAACTCCTCCTGCTTTTCTTTGTTGCTGACAGCAATCCTACAATTTCCATCTAATACTGGAAATATTTTTCTTCCCCCCTCTCCCTGAGACTATTTTTAAAATGTGTAGCAGCTTAAGCCTCTCGTTTCTCTCTCATTTGTTGTTTGTTTCTTTATCCCAATCAAAAATTGTCCCCTATTGAGGGGTCAACTGATGGTCTGGTAATGAAAAGATAATTTAGACAGGCTGTCATGGATGAATCAATGTTTTTTGCCAAAGAAAAATAAAATAGTCTCATTTTTAGTATGAACATCCTTATGACAACTGTTTCTTCACTGTAATGGTTATGTATTGGGAATTGATTTCCACAAATCTAAACATTGCAGTTTAGAACAGCAGTGACTTCAGCTGTCCATTTAGGAGAGGAGTCTTGCTTTTGGAGGTGCCTACTTCCTTTTACTGGCTGTAAAGGGCACCTAGACAACTGGATTTCCCATTCTTAGGTGACTTAGGGTAGGTGCAAGAAAAACATCATCAAGATTACCATTCCCCAGTTTTCAACTTTAGAAAACCAGTTTTGGTTTTCTAAAATTGAAACGTAAAAAGTGCCTCTTTACAGATAAGGCTTGCCTTGGCTCTTGTTCATTGGTGCTTATAAGTTAAAAGTGAGTGCATCTTTTAAGAAAAAGTTGGTAATTTGTATATACTACACTTCTGAAATTTAATTTCTTTGTGTCCCTGATGGATTCTGCATCTGAATTTGATAGTCTAGTAGCTTGTAAATCTGTTCCTGTATCTGCTGCTTGTGAGAGAGAGACTGATTCACATGCGATCAGGACTTTCTGAATTGAATCTATATAGAAATTTGATCTTCTTAGCTTTCCAGTTCATCTGTATTTATTTTCATCTAACAGATGTAGAAAATAGAGATCTATAGCTTGCTTTTGTGGGTTATGCAAAGCAAATCTTAAAGGAATAGAGTGATTACAGAGGTCTTTGTGGGAGAGGTTTTTTTGTTATCTTAAAGATATCACTGAAGGAGAAATATGCAGAGGAAGTGACCTGATCGAAAATAGAATAAGGCTAGAGGGAAAAATCTTAAGGTGATCTTTGGCCTTGTGACACAATGCGTAATTAATTGTTGATATCTTAGTATGTTTCAATATCAGATGGTCTGGAAACTTCTTTAACGGAACTACCATACCATAACATCTTTGTGGATTTCTAGGTGCAGACTGCACCTACACTTTCTGGAAGATCATTCACATTTTCATAGACTCAGTTTTTAAAAGACAACAAATGAAAACAAACAACCAAAACCACTCCTCTGAGTGTGTAGTTTTACAGTATTGTAATTATAGATTTCACACAGTTATTCTGACCTTTCTGAATTGCCTTCAACATCTGTCAGCTGTCACCATCAACTGCAAATTGCTACATATGGTAATAGGTAACCTACTTTTATTGCCATGTAATCTTCAAGATGTAAATAACTTTGTACTGTAATTACATGGCACTTACCTTATGATTGAAGTAATTACATGGCTGTTTGTACACTGTAAGAAAAAAAGTGATAACTTCTTTCTTTTTGATAAGTTGTTCAATTTGTCTTTAGCGTGTTTACATATCAAGTTTCATTAGTATCAGCATTTTGATTGTAATGTATGATCTATTGACAAAATACTCATCTCTTTTCTTAAAACTGTTCACATCAATAGTTTCTAGGGGATTCAAATTTGTTGTTAACTGGCAGAACACTTTTGCAGTGAAGTTTTCAAATATAGCCTTTAGAACTTACCTCACAAGCCTCTTTTCTTTCTGTGACAAAGTTAGCAGCATAAACAAAAGCTTGTGCAAACAATCCACTAAACTCTTTATAATACTGTGATTGAAATGAATTAGGCCTATCAGTAACTTACTGGCAGCTCTTTTTAGTAGCAGAATGAAGTATCTTTTTACTAGCTGGTGCGTGATTCATCTGCCAGCTTTTTAATGGAGGTTTGATTTGAGTCTACAGCACTTAGTAGAAATAAATTTGCTATGCTAAAATTGGAAACATTAATGATTGGTGTGCTTACAGCACTGTGTATGTAATTAGAGTAGCTATGTAATATTTGTGTGTATGGAAACTGATAGCTTCTTGGGATGCAAACAGATTTATTGTTAACATACCACATTGTCTGTACTCTGAAAAGGATGGAAAAATTGGAAATGCTGCAAAGGACTGAAGCATGCACGGAAGGAAGAGAGACTCCGTGTTCAGACAGGGTGCAGCGATGCTGGCGGGAAGGCAGAAGAGGGCACTGTGCAGCTGCTGTCTGGTGACCCGAGTGCCATGTGCCACTGCAAGAGGTGCTCGTGAGGGCAGTTACAGCTCTTTTAGCATTGTGCTTCATAGACAAAGAGTTAAAACAAAACACACCTTCCTTTTTATTCCTTTTTCTTTTTGTAGAATGATAGAATTACCCGAAGAATTTACTGATGTGGGTGCCCCTCGTGAGAACGTCTCCTCGGGGCTAAGTCTTCCGTCCTGCCCCCTCTCCGGTTAGGAGAGGCGGGTTTGCGAGACAGGGCAGCATTTAGGGAAGGTCTGGTTGTGAAGGCCTTCTCTCTGGCAGTGAACGGTAGATGGCAGTGCTGTCCTGTTGCACTGCTTGAACGTGGACTATCAGAAACTTTAAATCCTGCATAACGTGCCCTTCACTACATGTGTGAAACACTAATAGTTAGGTTAGATGCTACTCTATCTAGAATTGGGTCAGTTCTCTAAAGACTAAATTTCACTGTTGAAATTTGTAGAGGAGAAGGAAACGGGAAGTTGAAGGTATTTACACATAGAATACAAATGCATGGTTATCTGTTCCGTATACAATTCAAAGATAAAATAACCTTATTAAAATATAATGCTATTTAATGCCATTTCTAATGTAATCTGAAGTCACTGCAGTATGTATGTTCCTAACTTTTTTTTCTCTTCAAGGGGAATTCGCTTTCTGCAGAAAAAACTGATGGTTAGTGATGCACAGTATATTCCTGTAAATTTCACATTTCCCCATATTGAAACATCTCTACAGTCTGAAAACTTGATGACTCATAGTTTATCAGTCTTTTCGGTCTTAAATCAGAGCCAGTCCCTCTTGGCTTTTCTAGTACCGGAAATCTTTGTGGAGATTTCTATGCTGTTTATCCATGAGCACACTTTGAAGAGAAAGACTGATCACTGTTTTTGTCCTAATGTTTTTTGACTGGAAAAATAAGGCTTTTTATCTCCTGTGAAGTAGTCCACTAGAAAAGCAATTCAATTGTATGTAATCTCTATCATTTAGATAAATTCTGTATTGACCCTTCTGATGTCATGTTAGCATAAAGTTCCTGAGAATATCTAATCTCCATAATAGTCTCAAATTCCATCTGTCCTGAAGTTTTTATTCAGAACTATGTAAGGTACATAAGTTGTTAAATCTCAAGACAATTGTACATTCCCATAGTATTACTGAATCAGAAGACATGAGGAATGTAGAGTGTACTTTTTTTACAATTGTATTTGTGTTGCGCCAGTGTAGAACTGTTGTAACTTAATAACTGTACTCTTACAAGCATGCATTTTTTCAAGTTAGACTGGAAGTTTTACTAAAAAATTTGTTTAGCAATTTTTTTATTTCATTTCTCCTTCTTTTTTTTTGTTTTTAAATGAAACGGTGTATTGGAGATGCAGTATTTTATGACAAGCTCTTCTTGCTAATGTGCCAATTCTGTTTTTTTGTGAATATGGGAATTGCAAGCATTAAGCTATAAATATTTAAATTGCAATCTTAGTCGTTATTTAACTTTCATTCTACTGCTTATGTTGACTGAAATAAATTTTGCCAGTTGTCATTTTTGAACTTAGAAGTATTTTAGAAGCTTGAATTGTGGTCTTCCCCTAATGTTTTCTATATGATGCATATATGAATATTTAGATTGTTTTGAAAAGAAAAAAAAGGCTTTCAAATGATAGGATGCCAATTTTTAAAGCTTGTATCAAATATTGTCAAAATCTGCCTCTTCTGATACTGAAGGTGATCAAAACAGAAAGCAAAACTAACTTCATAGTGGAGTTTTTCTAGAAATCCCAAAGACAGCTTGCCATGAATTTTTAAAAATTGAATCATAAAAAAATTCCCCTAAAATTAAATGAGAGTATATGTTATTTCCATTGTCAAAGCACAGAGTTATGATATAATCACAGGAAGCTTAGTGTTAGCAGATGCTTTACAGGAAAAAAATAAATTGATGGGCACTATTACAAAACCAAATGTCTTGTGCAGGTTGTTGAATTTGTTACACAATGTATTACATTAAATAAAAATTTAAATAAAAATTAAAAGGTCTCTTGACTGGTAGCACTTCAAAAGCACCTCAGAAATTTTTGAGGTGAGCTCTACAGGAAAAGAAATCAGTGATCAGTTGTGTGTTTTTTTTTTTTT
>WBMW01003905.1:96102-137513 GCA_013396635.1 Penelope pileata
GGAGTGAATGAAGTTATGTCAATCTAAAGTTTGTAGTATAGCTATATAGTGCTTTCTCTACTACTTTAAGATGTATGCTGGTAAGTCTTTTCCTTTTTTTGGGACAAGAAAAATTGGCTTTACATCTAGTTTCTGCATAGCCAGACTTGCTCTTATGTTTGTAATATTTAGAAAGGTTCAATAGGGGGCCCTTGGTGCTTTGATGTAGTGCCACAGTGCAGTTTAATGAGAAAGGGGTTTTCAATATTGTCTGCAATATTAAAAACTCTGCCAGGTCTATCTTAAATAATAAAATGGGAGATCTACACCTTGGAAACCTTCTCATATTTCTGGGCACTCTTTCTGTTTGAAACAGGTAATTACAAAAACCTCCAGATCAATTTTTGTAAAGGGGCACCCTGATGGGTGCCATGACTGAAGTGTGACATGAGCCTTTTCCAATACAATGGGTGGCCTAACATTCCTCAGGAAGGCCAAGCTCATTAAATATTCTCTTCTTTTTTTCTACCCTCTCCCCCTCTTCATGCACTTAGCTTGAGTTGCGCTAAGTCTGAGGTTTCTTCACTGAGGACTTAGGAAAATTGCATAGAGTTCTCAGATTGAATTTTTTATGTGTATGACTTCATGATGGCATTAGCATGTGCTTTGATCCATGTGTGAATGGCACTGGGTCGGCTCTTATTGCCATATCCAGATGGTGTTACAGGGAACAAACAGTTGTGTTTTAGGATTTCTCAATAGACTGTCTAGACTGGTCTTGCAGCAGACAGATACAGCCACCCATCAAATTAGCGTTTGTCAGATTTATGGTAATGGTTCACCAAAGCCTTCCTGTCATTGACATTAAGATTTACGCCTCCAAAGTTATTTTATCTTCCACAGAGTGTAAAGTCTGATCATGTGTATGTGTGTGATTATCTACATGTAGATGCATATTTGCATATATAAATTAACTAAAAGTAAAAAAACAAACAAACAAAAAAAAAACCTATAAAAAACCCCACCAAACAAAACAGATGAAGAGGAGTGATTACTACAGTAAGAGATAGAGGTTTTTGAAGTATTTTTTTTTTTTTTTTNGGTTTTTGAAGTATTTTTTTTTTTTAAGAGTCCAATTCCTACAACTGGATTGATTAAAGAAGCTTTCCCTTTCCTGCCCATCCCCTCCCTTCAAATGATAATATGGATGTTCTGTTCCAGTCAGTGTCTCCCATATGCCCTTTCTGGAAAGAAAAACATGTATGTGGATTAGTACGGCTAGATTTTGCACTTTCATGTTACGCTGCGGTAATATGAGCTGCTCCCTGTACACAGTGGGAATAACCTTTTGACAGGCAGCATGTCCATTCTCAGTGGAAATGTTTTTCCAAGTCTGGCCAGGACTCCTTTGATCGTGCCACCTCAGATGTAGGGGTCATAGCTACTATGCAATGCAAGAACCACTGGTCGCTGACCAGAGGAGAGGTAATTTGAAGAAAAGCATATTTAAAATAAGCCAAATGTGGTGGATTTTCAAAAATATTATTTTATTTATTAGAGCATCAGGAGTTTGTATTGCAGGGAGAAGGCTAAGCAGGAGCATTGGGGAAAATCATAAAGGTAGCTGAACACGTGTACATGCCTGATTGTGGAAATGAGATTGTGGAAATTTCAAATAGCTGAACTGCAGTGGTGATCTGTGGGCTTGAACATGCCAGAGCATGTTTTGAAAATATTTCCCTGTTGTAAGGATATTTCAAAAATAGCCAAGGGGATCTGGGGCTGATGAAAAGATAGAGATGTTATAGTAAATTGTATATTTTGGGAATGCTTCAAGCTAATGAAGAAACAGTTTTAGAAAACACTTGAATTGGTGTGATGGCATTTCTTTGCTTTGGAAAGTCTATCCCCTTTTTGCTAGAAATGAAAATAATTATTATTGATTGTGGATAAGAACAAGAATTTAATCAATTATAAAGCTATTTTATAAACCACTTAATTCTCTGCTCTTGCTGTTTCCCTTGCTTGAAGGAGCTTTGTGATGTTGGAAGAAAGTAAACATGTCTGATATATTAATTGACAAGAGTTGGCTTCAGGAAGTCAGAGCCTGGTTCTCCAGAAGGCAGCTCACAATTCTCGAAAAACACTTATGCACTCACAGTACAGTCTTTTTGGGGAGCTCTCTGACTCCCTGTTAGATAGCGGCAGCGTGCCTCTGTGTTGTAAAATCTGCTGGTTTGTTCTTCACAGATCTTTGATCAGTGATTGTGATGGTATAATCTTTGTTTATTGGATACATTTCTGTAATTTTGCTACACAACTTTCCTCTGTGCAAGTACTTCACATATCAGAGAAGCAAATATTTAATTGCAGAATAAGAACTCATTTCCTTTACGAGGAGAGTGCAGATAACTGTTCTTTTTTTTCCCCTCCTTTTCTTTTTCCCCCTTAGGGATATTTATGACTACTGAGAAGAACAGTTTGTCAGACTTTGTCTCCACATTGTACCTTTTCATACTAAAGTTGAGGATGCAGCATTGTTTTCTGACCATCTTTACGTAAAATAAGAGGCTTGTTTTGATTTTTCTTGAACTCTGATTTTGTCAAAATAAGCATTTGTTGCACTGCATTTTAATTAACTGTTAAATTTTCTGTATGAAGTTTCAATTAGCAAAATTAGTACAGCGCTTGAAACATTTGAGTAAGCATTTTAAATTCACTGTAACTGCTATTCAGGTTTTAACCAGACATTGTGAAATGTGTACCTACATTCAATAAATACAGATGGTATTTCTTTCAGGACTCTAAGTTATAGTTGATTACTTTTTATTCCTTGCTCACACAGCTTTAGAAGACCTTATCTGCCCTTGGATGCTGTAGATGAGATATTTGTCTTCGAAGAACTGTGATTTTCCTTTAAGGCATACTTCTGTTTTTATTTTGATATGGTGAAAACCCGGGATTAAGTCTTTCTTTCTTCATGCCGTCTTAACTTGTCTCAATCAACTAAAAAATACTGTATGGCCAGTTTAAATTTTTAAGAATCGTTACTTCTACAGGAAGAGAACATATTATTTATATAAACTTCACACTTAGTGCATGCTGCTTGTTGATTTGAACACAACTTTTTCACTTATTGGAAATGAATTTATTATGGATGAACTAAAAGGTACATATTGTATTTTACTTATTTCCCCGAACTCCATTTTTAGGGCAGCTTAAACTTGCACAAGGTAAGAGAGGGACTAAGAGAGAGGACCTGGCCAGGTCCCAGGCACAGACCCATGTAAGTTCTGTAGGCTGGTGTGTAACAAAGCATCATTCATTCTGCAAGGGAAGGACCCCTAGTGCCACAGTCACAGAGGCTCTGCCTTGTGAGCATGCAGCTGAAGTGGAGGAGCAAAGCTGGGGAGCTGCCTGGCCCACCTGCTGGGTCCTGTCATTGTAATGGCCAGAGGATTGCAGCAGGATGAGGCTGAGTATCTCTTCCTGGTATGTTCTTTGGGATGAATGTGGCCACCAGTGTTACTTGCCCCAGGAGATGTGCAGGCAGAACACATAGGACATTTTGCTGGCCTTTGTGCTTGAGGGAGCCGCTGTCATGTTTTTTTCTTTTTGAGGTAGATTTTGATGACAAGTGATGATCTATGAAAGAGCATGTTATCTCTCCTTTCTTCCCAAAGAGAAGAGAGTAAGTTGGGACTGGTGTGTGAGGAGTGGAGGCAGAAGAGTGTGGTAAGTGGGGAACGGCAGGCAGGCAGCTGAGGGGAGGGCTCATATTTTTAAAAAACAGACCAGTCTGTCCCTGCCAGCGCAAAGGCACTTGCAGGGCCTTGCCTACTGTTGATCCTAGGGGAGCATGGAGCTGGGGTGTCCCACTGCTGGGCATTGGCAGGGCTGCTGCACTTTGACCACCAGTGCTCTGCAGGCTGACACCACTGCCCTGGCCCCTCACTGCCTGTATCTGCTCACACCTGAAAGAGAAGGGGGTGAAGAGAGCAGTGGAGCTGCTTGAGCGGATGTTGGATTGGAAGAAAAGTCCTCTAGAACCATGGCCTAATTCCCTTGTCAACATACACAGCCCTCACACCCAAATTTACGAGTGTTTTAAATCCTAGCTATCTGGCCCAGCTGGGAATATAAACTAGACCTCAGGTATTGTTTTAACTTGGGCTGGCAAGCTGCCCACCTTGCAACCGAGGATACAGAATAAATCTGGCAGTCCTTCAGAGCTGTCCCACAGCTCCCCCAGAAGCACATACAGATGCTTGACGATTCCTTTACAATTAATGTGGGAGAGGCTTCTCTTTCCCCCTTACCATAAAAACAAAGCAAAAAAACCCCACTCTATTGTGATGCATCTCTAAGTGCTTTCACTGGTAAAGGAACAGTAGCTTGGGCAGTGGCTACTCACCCTGTGACTAAGTAATGTGGGTGCTTGGGTCTGAGCACCTGGGCAAAGCCAGCAGTGAATAAACATGCCTACACTGGAGCCAGTAGACTATGGGAGTCTGTCCAAATCAATCATCTGTTCAAGCTTTTTCTCTCCCCCCNTGTTAGAACACTATTAACAATTTACAATCTGTATTTGCTGGAAAGTGTTGTCAGGTATCTAAGACTCAAATAATTGAAAGGTCAGAGGAGAGCTCTGCAAACTTTGTAATACATTCAGAGGACAGCCAAGGTTGAAAAGCATCTTGGAAGGCCTGTAATCCAACCTCATGGTCTAAGTAGGGGGTCAGCTTGAGGTCTGACCACATTGCTCAAGGCTTTATCTGGTTTAGTTCTGGTTTTGAAAACCAAGGGGAAGAAACCTCCAAAGATAAGGACTGCAGAGCCTCTGAGCAACGTGTTCCAATGCTGGACTGTTCCTGTGAAGAAAACGTATTTTCTTATATCAGTCTGAACCTTTTGGGTTTCAATTTATCCATTGTTTCTTGTTGTTACTCCATTTACAACTGTATCGTATCGCTTCTGAAAGTTCCCAGTACGTTTATCCGGATATCTCAATTGCTTTAGATTGTCTGGAAGATTAGTCTGTGTTTGTACTGCTGTGGTCTTGTTAGATTTTACAAGTGAGATTTCTTTTAGCAGAGGGTGCAGCTCAGGCTGCAGTATGATTTTTGAGAGTTAGCACATTCAGTATGCCACATGCAGTGTAAGTACAAAATACATTTGAACAAACAGAAATATGTACTTTTGGCAATATTGTCATCTGAAACATAAGGCAAAAGTGTGATGCCTGATGCATTTGCATTAACAAATGCCTGTTCTGAAAGTGGGGAATCATAGCACTTTTGTAAATAACAAAGGGAAATTGGATATTTTGTTTTAATATGCTACTGTATTTAGGACTGTGAGCTGTGAGACGACTGATCTTGATTTCACATTTCAAATAGGAAACTCCAGGGCATCAACAAAGACACTAAAAAGCTTATAGGACTGGAAGACAGCACTAGACATCCTAGTATGCTGCTATCTTCACATAGTAGGGCAGCTTCAAATTCATGTTAAAACAATCAGTTGTATAAAATTAGTTGCCTTAATTCCTTCTGCTCTTGGGGTAGATTTTTTCCCTGATTGCTATCAAGTGGGTAAGTGGTATTTCCAATCTCTTCATAGATTATTGTTTTGTTTCCTTATGTTTTTGATAGTAAGTATGCTGAGCTCTAGCCCAGTCTGTGCATAAGCTATGACTTAATGAAAATAGATTTAAAAGTAATTTAAGTAAATAAGCACTAACTTGTGTTTGAAGATTCACCGAGTTAACTTAGGCTAACTTCCATCATGCTCATATGTAATGCACGAGGGTAGTAAGAATTCACTTCTTAATTCGTTTGCTTTCTTTTTGTGCATTATCTGAAAGGGCTCAAGTATCACTTGTTTGTGTGTAGCTCAGCGTTTCCAACTGAGCTGTCTAAAGCCTACTCTGAATGTGCATGGTATATTACTTACTTTATTTTTAAAACAGTGAAACCTCACTTTTGAAAAGGTACAACCTTCCATTCTCTTCCTGTGCCTGGTCCAGAGGCACTGGAGTGGGCAGTATTGCACAGGATTTACAATGATTGTTTTCTAAAATCCCTGCCAGGTAATTGTTTTTCTGCAGTGGTACAGCAGCGTTCTTGATGTGTAGAGCTGCATATGAATAGCAAGTATTATAAATCTAGCATTAAGACTGCAAAATAAATTTTAATACAAGACGACTAGCAAGTGCTGTTTATGAAAATGAGCAGCTTCTCTGATAGAACAGAAAACTAGGACCAGCTAAGGGAACTGGGAGGACATAGTGAAGGTAAATTGTGGAGTGGTCTTTTTTTTTCTTTTTCCTTTTAAACTTGTGTTTTATTAACTATTTTCCAAGTGGCAAACAACAGAAATGGGTAAAAGAAATGTCAATTTCTGTTTGTGCCCTCTTGCTCTTCTATGTGTGGAAGCATCTGCTGTGTATTTCGTAAGCTTTTACATAACTTTTTAAATACCGTTTTCCATTCAGATGAAAATGTTGCAGGCATACATGCCTGCAAAACATGTGGTAATGTGATAGAAGAGCATAGTGAAATTGAGTATAGTGCTCTGAGATGGTGCTTTCCATTCTTCTTTTTGCATTGAAACCATTCCTATAATTGCAGTGATATTGCAAATGAAATTTTGCTGAACTAATAATTGTTTTGTGGTTGAGAGAACACCACAAGAATTTCGTTGCTGAAGTCAGCTGCTGTGGAAATGAGACTCAATCCCCTGACTTGGCCCATACCAATGGTCTCTCAACTGCCATAATCACACAAATTCATGGAGAAATAGATCCACTCCCATTCATTAGCATGAAATCAAGAAGCAGATCTTGGAAAGAATCTGGTAATAGACCAGAAGCCAGCCCAGCGCAGATGAGCAATCTCCACGCGGTGTTTAGCAGAGTGCTCTGCCTGTTGATTCATATGAAACGTCTCATCCCTGGGGTGCAGTGCTTGGTGATACTGGCCTAGAGGTGATGAATACGTGGATAACTATGCTTGAATCCACATTCCTGGAGAAGGGGTGCAGTCTTTGGGAGGCCAAAGATGGCAAGGGTTTTTAGCTACTGTTACTATGTGAGCATGGGAGTGCTACAAATAGTTCCCAGTCAAACAAAACAAAACAGTACCCCCTTCTCTGCTTTTTTAGGGTGTGGCAGTCCTTGCTGTAGTCCAGTCTGGAAGCTTCAGTCTACTGATGTCTAATGTTGGCAATTGCAAAATAAAACAAAAAAAGACCCCACCAACAACAAAGCAACCATCCCCCCTATTCAAGACCCCTTGCTAGTCAAGATATTCTTTTTATTTTCCTATGTGTGGGCAGTGGAGGAATTAAGAAAGTAAAGAACCTGTGAAATAAAGTAAGTAATATACCTTTCTTTACCAAAAATTGGATTTCACTATTAATTTCTAATGGCAAAAACTGTGACATAAAATTCTTTGAAAACAAATCCATGCAGTCTGTCTTGTGTTCTAACTATCCTAAGATGTCAGTGATGAAGACTTTTTAGGAAGTAGCTGATGAGCTGCTGAAATAGCTCTAGTTGCTGATATTCTTTATGGGAAGATCAGTTAAATTCCTCTGTATACTTCAGTGGCAATGAGATCTACAGTACAACCAGCACAGGAAGCATTACAAGCCAATCAGTCTTCTGCTCAGGATGCTTCTTACACTGATACCAAGGAATATTGCACAAATTCAGAATACAGAGTGGGACTGATATTAGTTTTCAAATATGATTAGGATTTATGGAATTCTAAGTGTTGGAGATCTTGTTTTTATTTTGCCCTACTGTCACTGGCAAAAAATTTATTTTAAAGTTTTCTCAGGTTCTCACTCTTCTCTCCAGAGGTGAAAACTACACAGATCAAGCATATGGAGACAATCTTGCTCTGCTTTAGAAGGATTTTTAGTTTTAAATTAAGAACAAAAGAATGTACAATATGTGTAACATGTAATGCATTCTAGTTTACCTTCAAATACCATGTTTATTGTCTTGTCCTTTACTTGGCATGCTAGCAATGTAAAAGAGTTAAGAGCTTAGATTGTGTCAGAGCCACAAGGTAGTGTTAATTCCTGTTAAAATAAGTCATCCACAGTAAGCACTTAAGGGAAATTCAAAGCTATTACGGAGGATGGCTTGCCAAAAATCTTAACTCATTTATGACAGTCAAATAATGTTACATTCTTTGAACATGTGTAAAAATGAGAAAACTTGAAAGTCTAATTCCTGAAAATGGGAGCAGGACAGAAATATATGAGCACGCTGATAAATGAGTTGCTCTAAAAATTCACACTGTTCTGTTATGTGCAATTTTAATTTAATGGAGTGTTTAACTGGTGATGGAAATGCAGTAGCTCCTCAAAGAGATGATGTAGTTATTTACCCTGAATGGAATATTGTGTGGCACTTGCATAATATTTTTTCTCGTTGCTTTTTCTGTTTGGGTACCACTAAATGATTTTTAACTAGAAAATTATGCAAAGGACTTGACTCTTTTACAGTCCCACATATGAGCTGCTTTTCTTTTCCAAATAATGACCTAATAGTGCAATATCATACTGCATCATGTATAGACTTTTTTACTATATTATTCTTACAAGTCCGTCTTCCACAAAGCATGACTTCTTCTGGATCAATATGGCTTTAAAGTTTTGGAGTGAAATCCAAGTCACTTGCTTGATAGACTTGAATTTTTCTGAAATGACTGCGCTTTTACACCATTTTCTGTGCTAATGGGTTTACTAAGGAAATTCTTAATTTCTTGCTTCAGTATTATTTCAACTGGAATCTGTGGCATATCAAGCTGTCCCTGATGGATTTTCTTCTGTATTTATCTGGCACACAAGAAAAATTTTTCTAGGAAATACCACTGAATGGTATGGTTGATTGGAGTAGAAAATGTTACTATTAGGCTGGAATGTTAGGCTAAGCAGAAGAGAAAAGCAGAAGACATCAGGAAGAAGACTCATGATACATTTGTCATTAAAATGCTTATATTTTCCTGGAAATCCAAGTAGATTTTAATGTTTTTGCAATGAATTTAATATGGACAATTAGTGAAAAAAATTACCTGGTTTCATATTGTTCATTGCTTTATTTATTGCTGTAAATATTTTTTTTTCTGTGAATATTTCCAAGTCAACTTATGTTGTTAGAGCTTTATCTTCATTTTATTTGTATAAGTTTAGTTTTCATAGGATTTTTGTTTAGATAGTACTCAACTGCTTTTGCCATTTAAGGCTTCATAATGTCCCCAGCTGAAAAATCTTCAAACATTTTAACTGTATCTTAATAGTTCATTTTGATTCCTGCTTCTGGACAAAATTTAAATATGAGGCTTCTAAGCTTGATTGTGTCCTCTTACAATGAACTATTTTAAACTGTTGTTTTTGTGCTAGATAGGCATTGCAATCATGTTCTCTTATCATTTGTTGCCTTTGCGAAGAAAACTAGCACTGAAATTGTTTTCTTGTTTTGTTTTTAACACCATGTTTCCAAGCCGAGGGACTCTTCTCTTAAATAAATAAGGTTGAATCCAACCCAAAAACAAATTCCAAATTGGACCAAAAAAAAAGCTGTGTAACTATTACTTTCCTTTAATGTATGGAACTTCAGTCTTTGTTTCTTTGCACACAGTGTTGTGTGGTTTGGATCACACTGGACTTCAGTGTATTCCACTAGAATTAATACATTAATAACAACTTTATTTTTTCCCCTTCTGCTCATCTTTAGGGTTTTTTCAGCTCTTTTTCTGAATTTTACTATTCAAGATTACGTTATTCTCAGCATTGTGAGGTTAGCTAGATTCAGTACAGTGATGGCTTTAAAACTACTGAAAAGCAGATGAAAGGCACCTATTAAAAAGTGCAAGAACTAGGCCCGTGCTAGCTGTTTTCTGATGGGAGGACACATTGTCACATGCAATATATTGAAGTATTAGAATATAACAGGGTAACATCAGTTCAAGTTATTATAGCTTTTTCTGGGTTTGGGTGCAAGTTAAGATTTCCTACAAGCTGAGGTGAGAGGAATTTGTAGTTTCTCACTATGCTCCCTGACTAATTAAATTTTAATATGCTAATTTTAACTAATTAATTTTGTGGTTTAATGGGCAATCTTGGTGGTAGGCGGACAATTGGACTAGATGATCTTGGAGGTCTTTTCCGACCCTAATGATTCTATAATTTAAAAGTAGGTTTAATACAATTTGCTGGTTTATAAAGTAAATGAAGCTTTTTTTTTTTTAATATATATATATTATTCATTTGAGCAAACCGACTGCTGATTTCTCAAATCAAAAATTTGGGCAATGGTACAATAAATTTGTAATGTATAGTTTGCCTTATAGATTTGTGAACTTCCATGAACTCACTAGACTGTCTTAAGTTTTGCTGGATGTTGCAGTGTCTGCATGGGCATTCTGTTCTTCCCTATTAAAGTATCTCTGTGTTTAGAGAGTGCACTCGATTACTTAGGAGATCTGAATTTTTTTTTTTTTTTTTAAAGTTTCCTCTACTAAGGAACTTATTAAGTTCAACAATTCCTTTTGTTCAGTGTTAATGCAAAAGGAGCGTTTTATCTCCTTCTTTAACTGTACGTGTCCAAGGAGATTGTATGTAGAACTGACTTCCTGTTACCAACTTCTGCTGGAGTCTGCAGAGGCACCGCTTTAGTTCATAGTAACAGCACCTTGTCATTCCTGCTCTACAACCGTGAAGTGAAGGTTCACTTGTGCACATGATGATTCCATCTAGGTGTAAGATGAGGATCTTGTGCAGCACAGTAGGAAACAGAAGTTAATGGCATTTGTCCTGGAATAGCTTTTCCTTCAACTGTGGATGTCCTTCTTCCCTTACTTTTACAAACTGTCATTTCTTCCTGATTAAGCATTGATCTATATAGGGCAAAATATGGGATGGTATGTTTTTGGAGCAATAAACTTGATAATGTGAGCTTAAATTTGTTGCGAGGATGAAGAAACATGATGACTTACATACCTCTTCAGATAAAGAGGACTATGCTATTTATTGCTTAGGAAAGTAAAATATTTTCGATGCTTTCTATTGGTTATCGTGGTCTTTCTTTCTATCAGTTATCATGGTCTTTGTTTGACATGTCTTACTGCAGTTTTAAATCTTACCTTTCTGAATTTTATTACTGAATAACGTAATCAAACTGTTCTGAACTCCTTGTATAAAGTGATATGTCGTCTGTTATCATTTCTCTTCACTGCTATAAATTGCTTTGGAGAAATACTTCTGAGCTATAAATGCTTCCTCTTAAGTGAAAAATCTCTGTGGTATGAGAAGAACTGTGTGCATCTCTTCTTATTCTCTTTATACATTCTCTACATTTCAAAAATACTGATCTTATGATAACCGGCAGTTACTGATGTCTCCCTGTAAACGTTGCTACACATCGTATCTTTGTAATACAAAAATCCTAACTTCCAGTTTGTTTCTTTCTTTTGCTAAAAATCTTTATTATTCTATCAGTCTTTAATTAGGGAAGTGAATGTAAAAAATTAAAAATATTTTAAACAAAAAGATTGAGTGAAAGCCAGTGTTCTGCTTTTACAACTGATCATGTATCTTAGTCTTAAAGCTGGCTATCTTAAATTTCTTAAGCCTGTTTATATTCATTCTCTTGCTCTGAATTATGCCACCAACTCCAGATTGTTCATGTTTCACTGATAGAATCTCATCTTTATGGCAGTTCTCTCCGATCCTCTGAAATTTTCTCTCTAGCCAGTGGGAGGAGGAGTTTCCCAGTTTGGCAAGATTTATGCTGATCTAGATTAAATGGTAAAATTTTTGTTCCAGTAAGCCGCAGTACTGAGGTGATTTCAGCCTCCTCAAAAAAAGTATTAAATCTCTTACAGCTGTGCATTAAAGCAGTCAAGGGACTGAGCACCCCCAGAGCTATGCTCAGTTAGCAGAATTGCATGTTGAGTTTATTTCTGCTTGGATTTATGATTGTATTTCACCAACGTTAGATATATTCTCAAGCAGCAACCTGTTGCCTTTTAACTTAAGAGCATTTCTGTAGAAGTATTGCTTAATACTTATCTGAAAGACACTCAACACCCACTGTCAGTGAAAGCAGTAGCATTGGGATGGTAGTGGTACAGGAAGGTTTCGAGCTGGCAATACTTGCTTCTATTCTTTAGAAGTGTTTTCTACAACTGCTCATATGCTGCACCTACCCACTGGTAAAAGATTTTGAATCACATCAGAGTATTTTCAGCAGCTCTGAGAATAAAAGCAGATCTTTTGAGAGAGGGAGAAAAAAAATCTAGCATAGTCATACCTTCCTGTAGTTTGAAGTATCTCCTTCCTTTTAACTGATAAGAAGTGGTTGTAGTTATGCCAGCAGAAACTTGTTGGTTTGGGTTGCCTGCACTGCAAAGATTGCTTGCTGACGTACCTGTGAGTACGCACAGATGTGTGTAAGACTGTCTCAACAGCAAAGCCTTGATAGTCAGTGTTTCTTCTTTTTGTGTAAAAACCAAACAAAAACAAAAAAACAACAAAAAAGAACCACCTTGCCAGCTCTATTCTCTACCTTTTTCTTCTTTTTTTTTTAAGCATGACTTAAACTGAGGTTTTGGTCAATATTTATTAAACAAATTCTTGTTGGAACAGAGTGGTATAGTTGTTTTTGTTTTTTGCTGACTTTTTTCTAAGAGTTCAAGCCTATGAACACAGCTTATATTTGCAGTTGCCTCTATATAGTCCTTTCTCTTTCCTGTGAACTTCAAATTATGTTCCCCAAATATTCAGAGTACAAGCAAAGCACCTGTTTGATTTCTCTTTGAGACTGTGAGACTGTTCACAGGCTATAGTCGTTGATCCATGTGTGATCAGCAGTAACAAATGCTGATTTTACAATACTAGAAGAACAAAATAACCAATAGAGGAGTCTTTCTCAGAAAACAGATGGGTGACAACTGAGAAACTTGGTGGGACATACAGGTACTTAGTGAGGAAGAAACCCAACAGTCTTACAGCTAGAGAGACAAGAAATGCAAAATGCCTGGGTTGGAGCATGAAGTGTTTTAAATGGCTGAAATTTCTCAAGCCTAACTTATTGAGAGTTTAGTAGAGGCAAAAACTGTTTTACATTCAAAGAGGCTGACATTGTTTAAAATTTGAAGAATTTTTAATGATACTTTAGATTTGTATGCCTTCCTCCAATTGTGTATTTTGGATTAATGTTTTTTGTGTAGGTTGGTCTCCGGTTTCCTCCCACGGTAGTAATGTGCTGTGCTAGCCAAGTAAAACTTATGCTATATAAGGGTGGAAGAGAGGTTCCTGTATACGTTACTTCATATTTCCTATTCCCTGGGTCTTCTGGTCAAAATACGTATCCTCTTAGAGGTTCTTATTTTTGTAAATACAACATGCTCATGCAGTTGTACATTGCGATATTGAAATGAAAAAGGTGTGTAAGAATGAAGTTGTTCATAGAGAGACTAAAGAATAAGAGATGACCATAGCCTGCGTATTGTGCTTCAAATCCAAGTATGCCATGAACCGATAGAAGAGCATACCCCTTAGATCTCTCATTTGTGCCTCTGCCAACATCAGTGTAGTTTTTACTATATTTTCTGAAGTTGGAAGGCAGTCTCGTCTTAAATGTTTCAGGCAGCAAAATTCTTTGGCTGGAAGACTTGCGCTGCCTGAAAATCAAGCTATTCTTGTTCTCTGGTCCTCTTCCTTCTATCTCAGTCTTCTCATTAATTCCTGTTAGACTGCGTATACATTAGTAATGCACACTCTCCATCCTTACATTTCAATGGTAACTGCATAGACTTTCTAATTTGGTAACTTTTTTTTTTTTATCAGAATTACTTGTATACTCTTTCCGTTGCCTCCTGTTACTTATAGAGCAACCAAACATTCATCCATTTACTAACTTCTTGGTTGGATAATACCTAAATTTGTATTCTTGTTTCAGGAAAGATGAGTTAGGCTGTAGTTCTTTTACTGTACGAACAGAAAATATTACCTGAGCAAATAGATTTAAAAGTGATAGCTGAAGCCGTGTTTTCTTTTTTAATGTTCTGTAACACTACTCTGATTTTGTTTAGTTTTGCTGTCTGGTAGTTAACAAAATAATTCTGGTATTCGTTATCCGAGGGGTATTTGGGTGTTTCTCCACTGTTTTGTGTTTTGTGAAATTTTTCTTTCTTTGACAGGTATATACAATCTCTTTTTACTTGCAATTCTACCTCAGGTACATACTTGTTCAGTAAGACTGGATTTCATAGTGGATAGTGTGCTTTCTTGTCCTTAGAAATTTCTCCTCTTTGCTCTCAGATTTGATGATGTTAGTTTTGAAATCTTTCATAAGAAAGAACAAGACACATCCTGGGGCTAAATCTCAGAGGGAACATTGCCACAAGTAAACATTAAATATTTCTTCTTTTTCCATGAAAACACATTTGGAGTTTCTTGAGGCTCCTTCTTCACATCTATATAAAATATGACATGAAAAAATCTAACCAAGCTTCCTTATTTCAGAAGGCCTGCTCAAAGGAAGATGTTCTACCTTTTAGTGTCTATCTACATATGTGTGTGTGTGTATATACATATATACTCATGCATAGCCCAGGAGCTGTTTATTTTAATTATACTTATGATGCCAAGCAATTCTGGAATGGGCTGAAGCTGGGTAGAAAAAAGTTTCTGGAGTTTGTCTGTTTCTGTAGTGTTTCTGATACAGTAGGTGAAATAATTCAGAATTTTTTTACTTCTTGCAGGCGTGTATTAAATGATATTGCCTATGTCCCCATTGAGATCTTCTGCACACTTCTCATTTGTCATCCTTTGCCGTTTCTTGGCAGTTTCCTTTTCTGCATTTTCCAACTACATTTCAAATGAATTTGTTTAAGTTAACTCAGTTGAAATTTTTTTCAGACCCTCTTGCTACATAAATCCCAGTGTGATCCAATAAATCTTATTTCATGTTTGCTGAGGGAAGTTTTGCCATGAAGACTGGGACTCCTAGTGTACTTAGAGTTTACTCAGCAATTTCAGATTTTCTCCTTTTTTAAATTTATGTAATAGAATACAAGTTTTCATTTACCCTCCACCTAGTGTATTTCTCTAATGCTTTTCAGTTGTTTCAGGTTTCTTTACCCTTTTTGGAATGGGATTTGAATGGTACAATTACCGTAAATACTCTTTCTTATGGTATTACAGAAGTAGTATTATGCGTTGCATGTATATCAAATATGGCTCTCCAGGGTCTTGTGTACCAAATATTTTTTCTGGGAAAAGAAAGAAATAGCATGCTGTTGCATTTAGATAACATGTAGTCAGTTTTAATTAGAAAAAATCAGAGAATACCAAGTGGTCTGTATGATTCTTTTTGGCTATTGTGATCCAATATGAACTTATGAAACACAAGTAATTCTTCCTGCTATGCTGAACAAAAGAAAACACAGTTCTGTAAGACACTATGTAAAACACATGGATCATGGAAAAGCCTTTTCTGATTTGGTTCAGACCCTGTAAAGTGGTGGCTTTTAACAAGCCTGAAAGCTCTAGACTATTTTTGCAGAATAAATAAATAAAAGAAGCTGTATACGTTTTTTGTTTTTACTAGCAAATAGGAACTTCATTTTTTTGGTAGTGTTGCTACTGCCTTTTATGTCGATATTTTCAATTATTCTTAAGGCATTTTCAATACGATTATGTTTCCTTAGATTGTAAAACAACCTGTTTGCAAAGGCTTTTGTTCATCTTTTTTGTTACCTTTGTCTCTTGCTGTTAAATTTGAATGGGTTGATGGGTTGAAACATGAATTATTCTTGTGCAAGGAAACAAATGGAAATCAAATGGTCAGAGAGAAGAGGAAGCAGCTTGAGCAATAGTTTTACACTTAATGGAACTCAGAAGTGTCAGAGAACCCCCTTGGAGCTTGACTTGCCACTGCAGTGAAGTCTTTTTCAGTTCAAAATGGAACCTGTGCATATGTTCTATGATTTTATTGACTCTACAGTGGCTTTTCATAGCAGTATACTATTTTATTTTATGTAGGCTTTTACATCATACTGTATAGTGAGTATCTGAGGACACCCAGAACTTCATGTTTTTCTCTGTGTTTTTCTCAAGGATGGTGTGAATGGAGTGAAATGTCATGACTTGTTTTTGCTCTTCTTTTATTCATAGGGAAGTGTCTGAGAGATTAAGGTCAGGGGGGTACATTTTCCATTTCGGGCATGAGATGTTTATTGCTTTGTTTTACCTAATAGTTTCAGGAAAGACTTCCATTGTCTCACAGTTTTGCCAGGGATATTATATTTTTGTAGCACCCAGACTTCACTGCATTTATAGAATTTTCCTTGTAGCCAAGGCCCTGAACTTCCGGATGAAGCCTTCAACCCTGAGCAGTTCCTCTCACTGGAAGATCCCTGACCTTCTACCCAAGTACTATCCAAAGACACTGTCCTTCACGCCTGTGCAGTGTGGCTTGGTTATAATAAATAACTGTGTTGAAGCCTTTGCTTTATCCTTAAGATAGTGAGGATTTTTATTGTCTTGAAAAATCCAGAAGTTGTCTTGCATTTTGGACGCAATTCAACTAGCTGTGGTTGTATTATCTTTATGTAAAAAACACTACACCATGGCCAGGAAGTTGTTGAAATGACGTACTCTGAATAGCAATGTCATATATGTCTTGTCAGAAGTCAGTCTTCTTTTTGCCTTCTTTTTGGCTGCCTCCTCTGCTCAGAGCAGCATTGTCAAATACAGCAAAGATCAAGTAGAGCTGTGTCATTTGTTTGGCTTTGGTACTTGAGCCTGTGTCTTATGTGTAGTTCAGCAGGTGACTCTATATAGATGTTGAAAATTATATGAAATGTGATTGCTCCTTTTGAGAACCCAGGATTGTAGCTCCTCTGAAATACCAAGAAGTATTTGACAGTGGATGTTGTTTTTGAGCAACCTGGTCTAGTGAGCGGTGTCCTTGCCCATGGCAGGGGGGTTGGAACAACATGATCTCTAAGGTCCCTTCCATCCTGAACCATTCTATGATTCTAATAATTTCAAACAATTAACCCAAATGTATTTCTCTTCTTACTGGTCTGATGGAAGAAGGCAATCTTCTCCTCCAAACAATATATTGCTATATTAGAGTCTGTAAGGTAGGTCATTACTGGGACTTTGTTCGTTCTGTACAATTGCCTTAGTTTTTTGAGAATTTTTCCTGTTTTATGTTAGCCTCTCTTTATTGCCATGTACCTGTCTGTTTTCCTGTGGCTCAAGCTGATAGGAAGTTGAAAATGTGTGTAGGTTCTGAAGAGGAAGGATGCGTTCCGGTTCAACAAGTGGTCTCACCAGACACTTACGAAGATTAGCCAGGTTAAACAAGAGGATTACTTTGTTAGTAGGCTTTCAGCTGAGGTCTCTCTACTGAAGCTTGGATCTTTAGTCTCTGTTGTGATGGGGGATTCTGAGGATAGTGGCCGTTGTTTAATGAGGTTGTGGTCTGTCAAAGAATGTGTCTGATTAAGATTTTAGTATTTCTATCTGTGATGAAGATCTCTTCAGGGTGGCAGAGGCAGTTTGAGTATTCATCTCTGTTAGTAGCCACAAAATGAGCCTGTTGGTTTTGCTCTCATTGTTATACAGATGAAGATGGACCTTGTCAACCTGATGATTTGAAAACATGAAAGCAGTGTCACTGGTTGTGTGCCTTAAGGCACTGGTAGTTTTTTCTTCCTTCCCTCGTTTTTTTGCAGTGGTTAGCAGTCCCTGTACAGCAGTATGGAAACTAAAGTGTCTACAGCTGTAACTGACATAATCAAATGCATAAATCTTACTGTATTGTTTTAACATCAAGGTATTCATACAGTTAAAACATAGTTTATTATGTCTTTTTTTCCCTTTTTCTTAGCTGTACATAACTTCATTTAGGTGGCTTGATTATTTCATCATTTGCATTGATTTATTCCACTGCTGTCTCCAGTTGTTTCTTATCTATAGTATTGTAATTGTCTACTTCCCATCCACCCCACCCCACCCTTCATATAATCTCTTCAAGGTCTGAGACTCCTTTGTGCAATCTTGTACATTGTCAGAATTGCAGAGCCTGCCATGTGTAAACTTTACATTTTTTTAAAATAAGCTCCTTGGTATTTTGTCAGCAACTTCAGATGATTAACTAGGCCTTTGGATAGAAATGTGTGCTGGGTACATGAAATCTGTTCAACAGTGTCTTAATTGAAACATGAAACGTGAAGGGAGGCTATATTCATAAGTATAGGCAGAGGGGTAGGGGAGCAGAGCAGAGTTATGGTTGAGCTGCTCAGCCTTAATTCTGGATTTTAAGAGCTCTGAATGCTTGATTTGTTAGCGTTGCTGTTGCCATAACTTAGGGTATTTTTGCATGTGTGTGTGTTTAATCAACTAAGCATGAAATCCCTTGTTTCTGTTTGTCCCTATTAAATAATGGCAGCGAAAGAAAAAGACAGGAGATGGGTCCAGAACAAAGCAGAAATAATGGAGTATTTCACCCCAAAAAGGAGGGTGAAATGAGAAGTACAAGTAGGCGAAGACAGACTCAATGACCAGAGGCAGCATAACGTGTTGGAGGGAGTATTGATTCAAAGATGTTCTCTGCCCAGAGCTTGAACCTGTGAGCTCTGAGCAGCACGTCAGAAGGGTTTGGCCGCTCCTGCTTAGAGATGCAATGTTTAATGCTTTTGCCAGAAGAAACCTCCATAGGGTTTTAAAGGGCCGCTGTCTAGGATTGTCAGCTCAAATGCTGATCCACCTAAAACTGGAATAATCTGGTTGGGATAGAAATCCCTAAGCAAGAGGAGGACTGGCTAACTTCTTCCCTGCCTCTTGCACTGAATTTGCACGTGCAGAATGTGCAGATGCATGATTAAAATGAGTAACAGTGAATCTGAATGTTGTACATTTTCTGCAGACTGTAGCGCCTAATTGTTCCCTTTTTCCTGGGTAAATAATTTTTTTTTCCAACACTGGCTAAAAGCATACATTTTTTCAACATACTGTATTGTTGCATTTTCAGAAAATTTTGCTTCTTTTAGCCTGTTTCCTCTCCCATCCAGTGGATATATTTGTTAAACAAATCATGTTTGAATCTTGAGGAAAGGTCCAGATCTGACGAAGACCTGAAGACCAGTTAGAAAGTTAATACACATTTCTCTTGGGTTTTTTGCTTGTCCTAATGGAGTGGCGAGTACCCTAGTGAGTGTGTTTTTAACATATTTCTCTTCTTGTGTTTCGGAAATGGCTTCTTTACACCTTACAGGTGTGCTACTTGTTACATTTCAGACCGCACTGTAATACATTATGTCATCTTAAATAATGGAGTAGAGCTAGACCATGTTTCATGAAACATCTCAGCATGCATTTCCTGTTCAGAATCAAAAGTAGAATATGGAATGTAGTCTTATTTGTTTGTCTATAACCTCTGAATTCTCTACAGATTCTCTAGGTGCAGCTGTCAAAGTACTAAGAATGGCAGCTTAGTCTCTGTACTTGATGCTTAAATAGCCCTTGTTTATCTGGGCCTGTGTAACTTCAAGCTGGTGAGCGAACAGGAAGACAGTCATCATTCTGTCTGGTTTTGGTGGCAGATTTGTTCATTGAGCTTGTGAGGAGGAAGACTGTGAAACAAGTTTATAAGACTTAAATATATTATTAAAAATATCCCGTAAATTGTGCTGGTAGTAATAGAATTGCAGTATTTCTCATTCCAGCCAGTGGAAAGTAGTATAAACAGCAGCTTAAATTTCAGCAGTTTTTTGAAAGCAGAACATTTAGTGTTCCTTCTTATTCTAGCAAAATAAAGATATCTACAGAAGGAAGTTGTCTTGCATAAAGACAAAGAGATAGGAGACATAGAGAAAGGAGTACTTAAATAAGATATGAAAGTGGTCTAGAGCAAGCAGTGTTACTATCTTCTGGGGTTCTTTGTGTGCTGACTCTCAGGATCTTTCACATCTACCTGTGCTTACTGATAAAGGATGAGTGAGTGGGTGGTGGGTCTGCATATACTGCCTTGGACATGCAAGTTCATCTTGTTTTTTGATGAAATGTACAATCAACAGCAGATAAAGGCTCTACAGACTAACTTAGGCTTCTGGAGTCAGTACATCAGCCAGAGTGGTTCACAAAAACTGTCTGTGGAGCCCCTGTCACACATACAGCTTCTGTATGTATCCTGCAGATGGCAATAATTATTTTTGACAGAACTGCAGGTTATTAGTATTGTCAGAACTGCAAGAGTTGTGTCTAGTTGCACAAGAACTGGCACAGTATCTGGACAATGAGAAGCATGGACTTTGATCAACTCACTTATTCCTTTAGTTTTCAATATGACATCAAGAAGTTCTTGCGGAGAGGCCATCTTGATGGGGACAGATTGAATCACTTTTAAAGGCTGGCTGCAAAGGGCATGACATGTACTCGAGCTCTGGCAAGCTTCAAATAATTTCATGTGTCCTTCAGCCTGACATCTTAAGTAGAAATGCGCTTTGAAGGAACTTATGCGGTGCAATAAACTCAGCTGGCCTTTCTCACTTAAGTACCAGGGTGGAATATTTGCTATGATTTTTTTTGAGTTCATGGGATAAGTGTGAATTGACGTCAGTGAGTAAAGCTAGAAGGCATGTTTACTCTGAGACACATACAAGGGCAATCCTTCTTGAAAAACATCATCTGGCAGGCTCAAATTTTAAGAGGCAAAGCTTTTATTTTTGAACTGTTGCCTTGTTCAGTTTAACTACTACATTAAATGTTTTTACATTAAATGTTCTTTCACAATTTTTCTATAGTGTTGAAGGAATTTACCTTTTCCTGAATTTATCTGTTATTTCTTTACATCAATGAAAAATGAAAATTGTTTTGGCAGCATTTGATAATGATGTAAAGTGAAAAGACCTTGGGATGCGGCATTTTTGATAGGAATTGTACGTAATACTTATTTTGCAGGGTTCTCATCTTTATGCAAGCGTAGACAAGAAGGAATATTTAACAAAACTGTATTATTGCCACGTTCTGTCTTCAGATAGACACATAATCTGCTTAATTTGGTGTCTCTGCACATGAGTTCAGTCACAAATGTGTTTAAAATAACTGGGAATTGCACATCAAGACGTATCTCAAAAAAAGCTTCAGTCATGCTGCTGGTACCCATATGGTTACAAGAAATGTATAGTAATGTAATATCTTACGTAGAAAGAATCCAGTAAAAGTTCTGTAACTGTGAACTATCTTTCTATAATTGTGTGTTCAATGACCTGCTTACAGACCCTTAATCTGCTGTTTGCCTCAGTGTCTAGCTTCTCTTCAGTTTCTTGATTCCTGCAGTAGTCATCAAGTAAAGAAGATAGACAAGTACTAGAATATTTTCCTAAAGACTGGGTTTCTTTACTCAATGCTGTGATTGGGTAGTGTTTAAGATGGTAAAAAGTACTTCAGTCTGAAAATGAGCTGCAGCCCCAGGATAGATATGGAGACTCAGATTTCTGTTGCTGGAGGTTAAAAAGCTGAGACTATTTAAAGAGAGAGGGTACAAGAGAGAGGGGGAGTGACCACACATACATGTTTTCTGGTTCTTGTTATAGCAGGTGCAATCTTTCATGAAGATAGCAGAGATTGGGGAAAGATGTATTTTTGAGTGGAGGGAATGTATCTTAGACATAAAATGCAAAATTGCTAGCTTTCCCAGGCTGGTAAGATTTTACATTTCTATGTAGTTTTCCATATAATATATAAAGGAGTCTAATGAGCCTTACTATTGGACTATCCTGACCTATTTTGGCAATGCTATTGAAGAGACACAGGCAGAACTCTAAAGTAGTCTTTGAATAAGTGATTTATATTCTTTGTTTTTATTAATTCATACTTTTCTAGGGAACAGTGAGAGACCTTCACTTTAATAGCTAGAGCTATGACCAGCAAAATATTTCTTACAAGCTGTACTCCTAAACATTTGAAATTGTAGGGTATGGCAAGTGCTGTCCTCCTCCTGTGCATGTGTCAAAGAAAGCTCAAGGAGGAAATCAGTGTTGCAAAGCTCGCTGATTCTTTCCTGTGACAACAAGGAAAACCTGGCTAGAAGTTGTTGAGGAGATGCTTTGATGTTCATACCAGATATTGCCTTAAGTTCGCACAAGATTTTTCTTCCAGTTTTGCTTCTGGAAGCAAACTAATGAATACTCAACTGCAGAATTGTGTAGGGCATGTGCCTATCTTGCTGCATGAACTCTGTTGACGCTCCATGAAATATAAGTCACTTTCATCAATCCAGCTCCATAAGCTTAAGGTGAAAAGTTAGCAAATATATTTGTTTTGTAGTAAAACTGTTCTAGATTTTAGTTGAGCTGATCTCTCTCTATTAACTGCTGTTAGTGACAAAATAGTAAGTTGGAATAATACTATTTTTCTGTCCAGCACCTTTCAATTTATAAACATGGTTTTAAAAATCTTGTTGAATAAGTATTTGCAAAAATGTAACTTCTTCCCTTTTTTTGCTTTATTTATTTATTTATTTATTATTTTCCTGGCAGTGTTTTAGAGCACTTTGCTGCAAAGGACCACCACCACCAAGACCTGAGTATGACTTAGTTTGCATTGGCCTCACTGGTTCCGGCAAAACAAGTCTTCTGTCACAGCTTTGCAGTGAAAGCCCAGAGAATATAGTATCTACCACAGGTAAGATGCTGTATTTATTCCATAGTGTGCTTAGGGTGTTGTCCAAAGGCAACTTCTGAAACACATAGCAATGGCAATAAGGAACTTCAGCTTAGTTATCTTGTTTTTGAAGGTACGTAGTGGCTCGCTTTGAAGCTAAAACAACTTATTCATTGTTTGGCTGTACGTTGGGGAATGTTCATGAAAATGTAAAATTTTGAATATGTCAGAAGTCAAAGCAGACATTATGGTGTAATAAAAATCGAACCTTATGAAGTGGACAATAACAGTTTACTGTATACATATCTTAAAAGGTTTCTTCTCTTTACTTTTGGCTTTTAAGTAGTCTTCTTAGACAGTCAGAAAATTTGAGAACAAGACATTAAATGAAATAGGATGGTGAAGCTCTAAATATTACATCCTACTTAGCTTCTTTTATCCCATGGTTTATGCTAGCAACGAAAAGAGTAATGTAAGGGAAATTGTTTCTGGTGGTAATCCATTCTTTTAGAATAGCAAAGAAAATTGTTTATGTAGTAAGAACAGAGTATTTACAAGAAGTTTGAAAGGTGCAAAGAAACAGGTACAACAACAGCTGAAAAAAAAAATTGACTATGCATGCTGATACAGATGAACCAGAAGGACAAATATTGGAAAAGCTATTTTGAGCAAAAAAAAAAAAAAAAAGCCCAGAAAATTCTTTCAGATTAAGAAAAAGGAATACCTAGCTGCAGAGTTCAAAAAGAGGACAGATTAGGTCATAAGAGATAGACGAAATCTGATTGTATGGCTACAGCAGTTTAAGGTTGAATTGCTGAGGGAACAGGTAGTGAGCATTGTGTGAGTAACTTGTGTGTCTAGTTATATGACTTTATATTGTAGCTGTGCTTCATTGACTTGAATTTTATGATTGTCCCTTAGCAGCCCTAACTTTTTCAGTGCATCTTTGCTTATATTACCAGAACATAAGGTTATTTAATAAAACAGTAAGTAAACAAAGTAAAATAGGTAAGAGATAATGCCATTTTTAGCTGCGATGCATAATTAGCCCATTGTCTTCACAGTGGTGTTATGAGGAGTGTTAAAAAGCACTGACACTTTATTGTGGGGAGGAGGTGTCAATGTTTAATTCAAAAATTTAGAAGGAAATTGTTGAGCAATTTAGTATCTTTTTTACCCTTAGCTTTATCTTTGGAGTTAGCCTGAAATAAATGCAAATTAAAGTTTAGCACTTTGGACCTTGAAAGAGCTAGCAAAAGCAGTGTTAAACAGCCCCATAGATCTATCAAAGGAAAAAATGAAAATACTATTCATTTAAAAATTAAATTTTTTACATTGTTTCTAGATAGCTGCAACCAAATACTACAGTGAAGTTAGGCAACTTAATCAGCTAAAATGGACTCTGGAGCAACCTAGGCAGCATCCAAACTATTCAACTTATTATATTAATTCTATCTATATATCTATCTGTAAATCTGTATCTATACCTTTGCGACATTAGAAAATATGATTTAGAATAAATTTATGCAATGTGACAGCTTCTCCACTTGGTTTTCAAACTGTAACGTGTATTTTTGCTTTTCTCATCAATGCTACTCAGGTCCATTCCAGTTTTTAGTTTTTTAGTGTTTAGTATTTATTTTAAGACAAGCTATTTCAAAATTTTTCCCTTCAGATTTTCTTACACTTTGCTGTACTACGTTTAGTATTTATGAGGGTTAGAGTTAGAGTTCTGGAATATCTTACTTATCTGATTTGGGAAAACAAATTCCTTGTTTCTATTAAATGATAGCTAATAAACCTCAAGTGACACACAGTTTTCAAAACTTTTTTACTCAGTTCACAGGTATGTAATTATGTTGAAACTGCTTGTGCTAGATGGAAATAAATTCAATATCTATCTGTTCATATAATGCTGAAAGAACAGATGTTATTTTTTTCTTTATAGTGTGTTGTATACACTTACGTGTATGCATCTATGTATGTAATACTAGACTCTTGCTTCAATTACAAGCAATATGCTCGGATTGCTGCAAGCCTTGCATGTTCCCTTTCTCTCAAGTGTTTGAATTTTTGGTTAGAAGAAAACATCAAATATTGTTTTTTCTTCAACAAATAACTAATTAATTTATTTTCTGCTTTTAGGTTTTAGCATAAAAGCAGTGCCATTCCAGAATGCCATCTTGAATGTAAAAGAACTTGGAGGTACAGCATTTATTCACTTGATTATAAAAAGTTTCTGTGTCTAAATCTCATCATATCAAACTGTTATTTGTTTAAAGTTTAAAAATGGTAGATCATTGTGGCTGAAATTTGAAATCCATTTTTCATCACAGCAGATAAAGGTGAGAAAGATTGAACAGTAAGTGTTGCAGAAAAGAAGCCTGGTTTTGTTGTTATTCTTGCATTTTTGCCTTCAGTTGTTGAAATGTTGTTATTGACATCACTCACTCTGAAAAAAGCAATGCCTCCAATTTATTTGCATGGAAACTACAACAGATACAGAGAGCACAATAACACTGTTTGATAGAGCAGATTTGCAGCTACAGAACACTGTTTTTCAGCACAGTCGTCAGCATTAGCTGTGCATTTTCACCTGTGATGAACGAGAGCCTGCGTGCCATGCTTGTCAAAATCTCCACCAGTGTAGTTGTCCACTGTCGTTGTTCCCACTGCTGAAATGCAATTCCACCACCCCACTGTGGCACATCCACTGTTTGGTCTCCATAAATGTTCAACAAGTGTTGATGAATGTCAACGAGTACCATTTTTTCCATGTGGAGGAATGCAATGACACACTTTGCTTCATCTGCATTTCCACATCAGATGCCATTTGGTCAGACTGTCCCTCTGCTGCCATCTGTTGCACAGCAACAAAATTGAATGGAATATTGGCAGAAAGGTTCAACCTCTGCTTCCATGTCACCATCATCCACCTCTGACATCATGGGCCAATGTAACAAAATAGGACGCATTACTTTCGGAGCAGCCCCTGTAAATACTCTTTACTTTGAAGGTATTGTTCAGACATTTGGGGATAGGTGGGAAGGCAACTGTTTTTAACAGTCATTGTCCATTGTTGCATATTACTCAAAAGGTGAAATTCTATACAGTTTTAGTTTTTGATATTGCATTTTAAAATTATCTTTCAGGTTTGGGTAACTGAAAACTGCAGGTTTCATATGGCTTTGTACAGCAAAGTAGTAACAGCCAATATTTAAAGAACTTACAGCAAAAGTCAAACTATTTAAGGTTCTTGTATTCAGCAGCCAAGCAGGTTATGTGAAACAGATGCTGACTTTTGTTTGGCTGAAGCAGTATCCTTCCTTGAGGTTGAAGATGTTGCTAGTTTTGTGTGTGCTGCTTGCCTGCTGGAGTTGCTAATGAAGCCAGGTTTTGTTTCTTCATTTCTGTAGGGATTGTAAAACTTGATGCCAAGTGTAAAGAAAACAGTTGTCTTCTTTTGTCTGTTTTAGTATCTCTTCATTGGGATTTAGGATTAGGGTACATGGAACAGAGTTTGCTGCACTCTTTTGCAGATATGTATGTATATCCACATCTATATATCTAATATGTATGTGTGTGTATATATAGCTTATTTTTCAAAGTACATGATATTAGAATATTAAAGTAAAACAGTGCTACTTCTGCTTTTATTTTTCTTGCTCTTGTTTCTTAAGCCAGACTGCCTTTCTACCAAAAATCAAGGGTTTTATCCAATTCCATAGTATTATATGATTTATCTAATTTCATAAATACAACAAGTTTCATGTAAAAGCTTTATATTCTAAATAAGAATATAGCTTTCAAATAAAATACGTTAATTGAAAAGAAGCTCTTCTTTAATTTACTGACTAAGCTGAACTTCCCATTCTCTAAGTTTCTATTTTTGTATACAAATAGTCACTTCCTGCTCTCTCTCTGTGAAATTAAAAAAGTACAATTTTCTTCCAAAAACTTTGTCCATAAAGTAATGTCTGCAGTTTGGATTACTGTGCCCCAGATGTGGCGTGCCCCAAACCACATTCTTTCAGAATGCACTCTTTTCAGGGTAACTTGAAACATCTCTCTACATTACACAACTTAAGTGAGTAATGGTATGGAAAGAAATTACAGATTTGATGATTTCCTCTTATGGTGCAGCAATTGCTGGTGGAAACTGTGGGTAAAATTGTGTGTGATGAACGCAAAAAAGAGTGGGAAAAGACTACAAAACAAGTCAGATACTATTGTGTTGTTTGGAAGTTTCTAACACTGTTTTGCTGGAAGAAGTTTGGGACGTGGAATGCTGAGGTTTATGCTCGAGATAGATAATGAAGGTGCATAGGCAACAGAAAACTTTGGTTTTAAGAAGTGTCTTTCTAACCTAAAGAGCCAGTGCCATCATTTATTCAGTATGTTTATACAGTCATTCACTACTGAAATGCTGTCAAAACAGAATGCAAAGTCATGGCGTCGGTGTGATGTGTGACTTAGACATAAGTTGAGATTACAGGCCCGTTCTGGAAACCACCCAATAATTTACAGTTATTTTTTTGAAATAAGTTTATTTTATAATTTAGCTTGCTCTCTTGTAAACATGGGCTTAGAAACTACTGTGAGATGCCAACTGCCGAACCTGGTCAAATTTAAATGAGTGATTTTAGAATGTGAATGGCTCTTTTCTTCTTACCGAGGTTATAAATGCTAACATGTTTGAGGATTTAGTAACTTTATCTTTTCTGTGTATATTGTCATGTGTTTGTGTTAAGTTTTTGCAGTCTACACAAAGGCCTTTTCCGTAAGCATAGAGAATCAACATGTTGTGCAATCATCTTTTAAATTCCATTTAAGTGTTAACTGCTTAGCAAAAGTGGAGTGCTTAATATCAAGGATGTTTGAATTTCCATGCAGTGGAGCAAGCTCAGCATAAGAGAACTGTCCTCCCTACTGCTGTTCCTCCTTAAGCTTCATGACCAAAGTGATAAATTCACGCTGTTAAACCAGCTAAATTAATTGTTTAGGTGAGAGCTTGGGAGCCAATAACTTTAAACAGGATTGGTTAAACAAAGCATGTGTATTTTGTCCTAATTTGGAAGTAACAAGTAATAGAAGAGAGTGTAGTAAGGGGAAGTCATGCTGTCGTGCAAACCAAATTGAATGGGAAATACAAATGCCTGGAGCAGATGGCAACAGCTGTCAGGTAGTATCTGCCTTGTGAAAAAATGAGGTAGGGGAAAATGATGTTGACCCATTAATTAGAATTTAATATTTAAATAGGTATGAGCAAACCATAATCCTTCTTTGCTCTATGGAAAAAGAGAGGAGAGCTGAACACTCTTGTAACAACATAGCCTCGTAGAGCAGCTAAAATTGTATCTGTTTAGTCATCAGAAAATTGATCCAACAAGTAACTGCCAGCCTAAGTCACACTCCCGGGGACATATTAAAACAAAACAGTTAAATCTCCTTGCTGTATTTGACTAAAAGGCAGTTGACACCTCTACAGAATCTGGTCATGGAGAGCATGTTCAGCCATCTGTGACATATCTGTATCTAACAGTTTACAGAACATCTTAGCAGATGACATTTTTAGATGACCCTGATGAGCTGTCCAAGCTGTAAGTCTCATAGAGACGTTCAACTTCTGAATGCATTAAAGATGGATCTGTTTGCTATCAGTCATACTGAGCCTTCTGTTCAAATAGTGCCTAAGCCCAGGCTTTTTCACATAGTTTCTTCATTTCATAGATACGAGAGATCATTTACACCTGTTTACAGATCTTGTTAACTTGAGCCATGAGGAAACTCAGACAAGGATTGAGCAGTAGTGAACTTCCCACTGCTCTGGAAATTTTTTTTTAAAAATAGCTTTTTACAATGTAAAGAGACAACCTACCTTATTTGAAGCAAATAGGAGCCATGTAAGCGCAGCTTATCCCATTGTATATAGCTCTGATAAGAAAAAAAAAACAAAATTTCCTAGTTTCAATTTCTGCAAGGTGGGAACTGTTGAATAGGATTTTTTTGTGAAAAGTAGAAACTTCATGTTTTGCTAAAAAGGCTCTGTCTCTTAATGAACTTGAAGCTCTGTTTCCTTCAGGCTGAATCAAGGCAAGGAGTATAGCATCCTAGTTTATCATCATAAACCATACTTTCACTTTATGAACATCTCTTACTTGCAAAATAAGGGGTTTTTTTGATTCTAGCCAGAAACATCTTTGATCCTTTGAAAGGCTAAAGCTGATTCAAGCTTTTGTGAGCCAGTCAGGAGAAGGGCTAGACAGACAGAAATAACACAGCTGTGGTAGACTTACTGCGTTCTTTATATGCCTGCTGGTATTAAGTGCTGTAGAGATAGATGTGTAAAGAGCTTTCCGTAGGAGATTATCAGTGCTATAGCTGAAGGTGTGACTCAGGTAAGATGAGAGTGCGTCTGAGCCATGCTGGGTGCTGGTACCAGTATTCAGCCTGGGAAGTTGTGTTGCTGTTTCTGCAGTCTCAGCTGCTATGGCATCTCCAGCAGGGGTGGAGGGAGGGTAGAGATGAAACAATAGGAAGAGAGATGACCGCTAGATGATTTTTTAGTTGCCAGCCATTCTTTCCCTGCCCTAGAGGACTTACTGTGTTTAGAGAAAGAGCGGAAAAAAGGAGTGAGTTTGAGAAGAGCTGTCAGACATAAATTCTAGTCTACTATGGTATGCCACCTACTGCAAACAATTAAAACTTCAGACTTAGACTTTAATAAATCGTAGAACATATTGTAGGGCAAGTATTATTTTTTTTTTTTTTAGTCTTCCTTTTAAAATAATCTGTAAAGTCTCATGACTGGAGCAGAAGATTTTTATTTTGAATTACATGTTTTATTTTAAGGTGGCATTATAATATACATAATGTACATGCCTAAGTAGATCAAACTGACTTTTCATAGAAAAGTGTAAATATGTTTTTAAAACTTGCAACTGCTTGAAATCTAAATGTTGTCGTAATGGTTTTAAATATCAGAATAGCTGGAGATTCAAAGACAGAGATGGCACCTGTGGTAGCTAATAGAAAAAATACTGAAAACTTGACTTCCAGAGAAATCTCACTGGGGAAGCTGGAAGGCAGGGAAGAGATGACAGAGATGGTTCCCATAAACTTCAGTTTAATAGAAACTTTGAAGCTTTCATGCACTGGCTAGACTATTCGTGAAGTAAAGGCTCTCTGACATTTGTTGTGCAAAACTTGCTGTGAGTTTGACAAAAAATTTGACACCTTCTTTTCAGTGAATTTTTTCTGTGATGCTATGTTCTGTTCTCTTGAAAGAACTGATAAGGAGGGAAGTAAAGATTGCTTCACACTGCCATGAATGAAGCATGGCTTTTTTCTCTGTAGGAATAGAGGTGAAGAAACTCTTAAAAAGATGTTTCTTGGGGTTTGGCAGCAACATGCAGTTAAAAGTAGCTGGCTGAAGCTTGAAGTGGGTAATGGAGTTGTTATGTTGCTGCAGTGGAAAAAATAAAACAAAACCTTCAAAGAACAGATCATGGTGTTGGCCTCTCAGTTCAATGAAAAGGGTAGGGAATCATTTTTTAAAGTAATGTGATACTTCAGATGTTTGTGGCTGACACTGCTATGCATTGCTATGTAGGCAGTGTCTCAGGATGAAAACTCCTGCGACAACTAACTCTCCTTCATTCTCATTCAGATGGCTGTTTGTTAAGGAGTAGAGCGTCTAATAGATGCCATGAAATTCTTTACAATGTAATTGATAGAAATTACAGTCACAAGGACACATAAAATTAACTTTCAATGCAATCCCCATTCTGTATAAGTGATGTTGATCATCAGAAGCTGACAGTAAAATAAATGAAATGTGTCCTATTTGTACGTTGTTATTTCATGAGCCTGGTTAAATTAGTAGAAAAATTAAGCCAAGTCTTCACAAAATCCTGTGACTGTTTACCTTCAAGGAAGTAACCCTTTAGGTCTTATGCAGAAAAACAGTGTTCAGGTCTGACTCCAGTATTTTCTGTAGGAAAACGTGTGTACTCACAATGTTCATTTAGCCACCTGAATTGTGCTGGGCACAAAATACAGAGATTGGTTGCTTAAGGCTCAGCGTCATCAGCACAGAGAGTGAAGTAACTCCCTAGAAGGAGATTTTGAATAGTCAGTGTTAGATGCCTAAAGGATATTGTGTGAATTCCTTCTTAAATACTAATCTCATCACCTTTGTTCAGTAGCTCTTTTGAGTTGTACAATGCACAAATTAAGTGAATGCTATCAGTACATGGCAATGTTATAGTAATTATTCTGCATTACTGCGTCATTTTGTGACATGTTGGTCATAACTTCTGTGGGTAGTTGTTTTCGTTCACTGGAAAACGGAATTTTCTTATTATCAGCTCTTGGTATCTGCATCTACATAGAAGTTCACTTTTCCTGATCTCTGAGTAAGATCAGTGTCTTGCAAACATGTCAAGTTTTCTCCTGGAGTATTGCTGCTCCTGTTCACTTTTTAATGCTTGTCCCCAGGAGTGTAGTGCCAGATTCAGGCATTCAAAGAATAGCCCATGTCCAAACTGTAGCTTAGATAGTTTGACAGCTGTCAAATAATTTTTTTTTCCTACCTCAACATTACAACATATGCTGTTCTCCAGGGGAGACAAAAGCTTTCTGTAGATAACCTTACTGCTTGGCTTCTGTTGAGTTGACTGAGTGCTGCTGAACTGTGCCCTAAAACTTTCTGTCGCAGATAAGCCTGCATAGTCACTCACCATGTGTACTGTGGGGCTTTTCCAGAATCTGTCATGTGGTTGACAGAGCAAAATAGTTGAAATGAACCTTCAAAAATTACCACTTTATCTCTTCATTCTCTATTCAACTCACTAGTGTATTACCATTCTTCTCATTATATGTGTAATTGCAACTTTAATAAGCTTTCTTGACACCTTTTTCCTTGATTATGAGATATTTGATGGTTTGGAGGTGAACTGAAAGACTTTTATGAAACTTAATAATGAACAACTGTCATAAAAGAAACTACAGGTTACGGCTAAGGAAAAGACTAAGGAAAAAAGAATGGGCAAAGGACATCTTGGTCATTTGTTAATATCAGGCTATTTCAGTGAGAAAGTATGGGATTAGCCTAAGTGACACTGAAAGTGTGGTAGTGACACTGAAAGTGTAGTAGTTCTACCAGTACTGTACTTATTTATAGAGCAGAAATTATCAGGGTCTTGAGTCACGTTCTTTTGTTATTTAAATGATGATAGTTTGCGTGTGTGTGTACATGTGCTGGATTTATGGTTTTGTCCTTTTTATTCTTTCATTGATGTATATTTATGAGAGAAAGTTTCATTGATAGCTTTGATTTTTATAACTAGAAGGGTTATTTTTCACTTAAGTGTTGAGTCTGTTTAATTATATTTTTTCTAATTAATTATTATTATTGTTTTGAAAGGCGCTGACAATATCAGGAAATACTGGAGTCGTTACTACCAAGGATCACAAGGGGTAATATTTGTATTAGACAGTGCCTCCTCTGAAGATGATCTAGAAACTGCTAGGAATGAACTGCATTCAGCTCTCCAGCACCCACAGTTATGTACTTTGCCGTTTTTAATACTGGCCAATCATCAAGACAAGCCAGCAGCTCGCTCCGTACAAGAGGTATGTTAATGTGCTAGTGTCTTGCCTGTTTGTATTTACTGTCTAAACAACACTGACCAATTATTACTTATTACGCTGACCCCTAGATAAGGACCAGCTTCAGTTATCCTTCATTGTAAGTACCCAGACCAAGAACAGTCCCCGCCCTAAGAATTTAGTCCAATGCATTACAAACAAGTAATACTTGGATACAAACACAGTTCTGTTTTTTTACCATGTTTTGCTTAAGGGAAAAAAGATGTTTTTAACTACTCTTATCAAAATCTGCTCTTATCAAAAGTATTTTGTGGCTTTTTTGTTTGTTTGTTTAATTTGCTTGTTGGTTTTTGTTTTTTTTTTTGCTATTAGGTTTAATCTTGAACTATCTCACCACTCCATTATTTGCAACTGCTTAAAGCAATAGTTTGCATCTGCAGGTAGCCTTTTACGTAAAACCTTTTTTCCTTAACTTTTACATACTGATGTTGCAAGGTTGCAATTCTCATTCCGAAGTTCTTAACCTGTTCTGATTTTCTTCTTTTTAGAAGTAATGTCTTAGTCTAATTGTATCTACCGCATCATAAATTATATAATTTTTCTATCTAGTGTACGTTTTACTCTTAAGTTCCTGAAAAATCCTTTCATACTTTCCAATGATGCTGCTTGTCTTTGAGAAAATGCTGCAAGTTATTTATTCTTCATGAGAAGCTCTATTTCTGAAGTTACAGGAAGAAATTAAAATTCAGTTGTGTCATGCTGTTTGTAAACGTCGTTTTAAGAACTCTTCACGTGAAAGACTATATGTGAAATCTTGTTTGTTCTTTGAGTCACGTTTTTCATGCAGCAGTCAAAACCATTTCAGCACCTTACTATATTGCTGCTTGGTATTTTAAGTTCTTCCTTTCTTACATACGCTTCTTTGTCAAAAATACAGTCTTCCTAATGAATGCTGATTGAATTCAATGCAAAACTTAATCATCTGTAGGGTAACTCCTATTTGTACACTATATGTGCGTGTACAAGAATACATACTTGTATTCTCTTTCATTATTGCTATTTGTGCCTCTTTTGCGAAAAGAGAGAATGAAAAGTTTTTGTTGAATAGAGGAAATGTAAGTGGGATTGAGATATAGTGAAGTTTTTAATATGAGAGGAAGAAAGCAATTGAAAATTGTGTAAGTTAAACTGTAAAAGTTTGTATTAAATTGTTGATTCTTTACTCCAAGAATCTGTGTATTTAAAAAAAAATAAAAATAAAAGATTTAGATTTAGTATGCGAAGTTACATAAAAGTAAGCTCAAATGCTGCAGGGATTGAATCTACAAGTTCTAGGTCTTGTTCAACTACAAATGGACTTAGGAAGAAGTAATGCATATTTAGAGGGAAAATACTAATGATTTTAATATACAAATTTGTTATTTTCTTCTAGTTTATTGTTTGAGGTAAAAGTAAGGCATTTACTCCTAATCCTTTCACTTCAAAAATGACTCTATCCTGAGACTTGCCTTCATTTAAATCATATTTCATTTCGTTCATCCAAATACACCCAAGGTGTTATGATTTTTCTTTTTTAACAAAGCAATGTAAATTACAATTTCCGTCAATGGATTTTTTATTTAAGTATTTTCAAGAATTTCTTTTTTGATGGCTTTTTGCCACATGACCTGTGCCAGTTAGTTTGCAAGTTATAGACATAACTCTTCATTTTGCAGTTTAGCCAATATGAATAGACTTTTGGGCGCATACTGAGTCCTTCATGCATTTAGAATTAACATGTCTTTTCATTTATCCTCATTTACCTTCATTCACTCCTTATCCCTTGCAATCATTACTAATTGCATGACATCTCATTAGAGGTATAGGTCTTTACATACTCACAGTAGCATTTAACTACATTTCTATTGCATGTATGGTATATATTCATAGTGAATAAGTCTTGATTACTATTTTGAGTCTGTGTGAGCTGCTGAACACAATAATTCTGTTAAGTGCGTGCAACTAATGTGTATGTTCGGAAAAAAAAACTGTATCAAGAGGTCAGTGTATGTCTTTGAAATTCTTTACTTAAGAATAGTAAGGTGAAATAAGAGTGTTTTGATGAACTGAAGGAGACCATCACAAAGTCATTCCTGTTATTTTGTCCCTGAAAAAATGATGTCATGTGCTTGCTGTGAATGCAAAGTGGGAGCCTTGCTCAGTTGTGCAGATGTTGAATTAGAAATTTCTTGCTTTCTTAAAGATTTTACTTTGCTTTTGTCCTTGTTAGTAAGGTGTGGCTTGAAAGAAAATAAAATGCTGAATCATCATAGGACCGTTTTGTATTTCCAAAAACCCTCATTTTTAGTGATTTAACAAAAATGATCTCTTGATCATTGAGAGTTTTCTTAGACTTTTTTGCATAGCTGACTCCATAAAATTTTGGTATTGTCTTGATTTTTTTTTTTGTCATAAAATAAATGAATCACAATAGAAATTTAAAAATAAGTATGTATTCTTTTAGACAAATTACCTTTTCTTAATGGATATGAAAGGATCCCATGGAGTATAATTAAAGAAAGTGAATTCAGTGGTGTGTAATAGAAATTGTAGAAAAATATTTATCTACAACAAAAATCTCTCACAAAACTGAACAAGTGCCAAGCAGTTTCTGCAACAGATGTTAGTTATATTTATTGTTGGGAAGTGCAGTTGCTCTTGCTTTTCAGAATTTTGTTTTTTACTTAAGTGTCCACCATGCATTACATAGCTAGAAACAATGTAGAAGCTGTATGCTGTAAGAATTAAATGATATAATGAATTGCTTAATTCAACATTTCAGTAACTACTTGGAAAAATATCCAGTCAGGTTGTTTAATCATGAAATGTAATCGAACCTAATCAATTTTGCAAATATGATTGGAGAATATACTTCATGTTACTGAAGTTATCAGAAAAAGTTGCAGGAGAAGCTAAGCTGAAGTATTAAATCAGTAAATGTAATTTTGTTTTTCTGTATTCGGTTCCTGGTTGGCTGTTTCCTAGTTTTTTAAAAAATTTAAAATCATGTTATCATAGAATGGTTTGAGTTGGAAGGCAGCTTAAACATCACCTAGTTCCAGCCCTGCTGCCATGAACAAAGTTACCTTCCACTACAGGAAAGGTAAACAAAAAAAGGTACATTTGACATTTTATTCTAAAAACTGTGAATGATGAATTTACTTTAAATACTGAGTTTTTAATTCAGTTTTGTCAACTTGTATTTATTCCACTTCCTCATATCAAAGATATTGTAAGCTGTTTTGATGTAAAGAGAGCAGCGCATAATCAAATGTTTTCAGAAAGCTGCTAAGTGATTTCACGTGAGCAATGTTGAAATAAAGACTGTGTTTGTTAACTGGACAAAAAGACAATCATTTGAGTCAATAGCTATGTTGCAGAATAACCTTATTTTAGATTCAAATTACAATAATGAAGAATTAATCAGTTGGAAGTCATTTCTTGATGTTGTTTTGGAACCCTCCTGAATTAGGGAATATAAAGAGTTAGAAGTGAAAAATAAAATCAGTTACTCAGCAGATGGGAAGATGATGTGGAGGTGGCATAGCAGTTTGGCCACTGTTTCCTAAGAACTGGGTACAATTTGAGAACAGTGTATGTAATTCTCTGAGATACAAAATTTTCTTACTGAAGGAATATGTTTCTGCTTTGGCATCACAAAGTTGCTTTTGACTGCAGATGAATGTTTTTGATAAGTCACATTTCTGTTAAAGGCTTAACATATTATAGGAGGTTTATGGTGATAAGAACATTGTAAATTGTTTTGCAGGTGAAAAGAAGCACTATTGTGATGATCAACTTTTTTTTTTTGGAATCTGTGTTATTTTGTGTAATGATACTATGAGCTGGATATTTCAGTGTATTCCTGTGACTTGAACCAGTATTCAGACTACAATATGCTTTCTTCCAAAGTCAGAAAAATATTTAGTGTCAGGTAGGATGAGCTGAAAGCTTTCCATAGCCACTGTACTTTAAGGAACAGGCAAATACTCATCTGAATCAGTTGAGGACTTGCCAAAACCTTGTCAAACTAGTGAAGGTAGAAACTGAATTGAACCATGAGGTCAGTTCAGTGGTGAAGCATCTACATGTTTGGGTGTTGGAGAGTTTGTGATTTATTCTCTGTATTTAAGGCTGTTTTCAACATTGTGTATGCAAAGACATCCATGGAGTATAATTTTTGGTGAATTTTCTTTTGGTTATCCAAATATGCAGGCAATTGATACATTTTTTCATATCTATAAGTTGTTGACCATTAGTTCCAGAGAAAAGCATTGAAGATGTCTTCTAAATTTTGTTTTTCAGAAATTCTGGGACTGTTTATTATAGACTGAGACTAGCAGACAGTGAACCAAAAGTCTTCTCGGTATATTCTAAAATTATTATCTTTCTAAATATTGTTGTCAGGAAAAAAAAGTGTAAAGATATTATGTAGTGAGCTGCTCACAAGTGCTTTTTTTCTCTTGTGTACGAGGTCTTCCTTTGAAGTTGTAGCATAGTGTGTCAAGTACCAGAGGAAAGTCTTTCTCACTCTTCATTTTTCCTTCGTTACAGCATGATTAAAAATGTGTTTGGATAACAAACAGCATCTTCAAAGAAAAGTTATATTCCTTGATTATATGGATTGTGTTGTTTTTACCTATTTTGTAGTATTTAAGGTGTTTGGGAGTCATGGTCTCTGTCCAATTTGGTTTTCTGCTCACAGAAAAGTGGAGGGTGACTCTCCTTGCTAAAAGAACTGCCATAGTGAAGAAATTTGTAGTATCTGTTACACTGCTAGTTTCTCCTTTCTTGTTTGTCTGGAATTAATTATGTAGATAAACAGTGTCTTCTTGATGCCTTAAAGCGAAATAATAGTTGCATGACAGTGTCCAGGTTTGGCAGGGGCTGTGGAGGTTCTTACTCTTGCAGGGGAGCTGGAGATCTGTCAAAACTGCTCTTTTTGGTCCTGATGCTTTATAGTCTGAGTTAGCTGCACAACAGGCTTAATTCCAAGACTTAATTACTTATTTTTATTTGGCATGATGGGAATCAGTGTCTTCATGCTATCTTGCCATAATTTGTGTCTTGTATTTTCTGCTACTTAGGCAAAAAATAGCTTCTTTTTTGGAAAACCTTTCAACTTAGCAGTGTGTGGATATTATTATAGATGTAATTTTTAGCAGTCTGAAAACATCATTGAGCAGTAACATGTTAAGAGGTTAAGCTTCAGAGTGCACATGGTATTTCAGCTAACAGCTTTGAACAGGTAGTGCCCTCCAGCAGCAGATAATGCAGAAACCTAGCCTGAAGCCAAGAGTGAAAATGGAAGTACTGGCTGCGGTCAGTCCTGTTCTCGCCCTGCTTAAGCCTCGTGAATTAGTTCACCTAGCTGAATTCTTGAACGCCAGCTGTTGCAAATCTGTGTACTTTATGATAGGGACATCTACAGCAAAGTTAAACTGGGGCAGATTTTTGGTTCCTCAAGAAGCTATTTGTGAAATAATTTATCTTCAAATTACTGCAGCAAATAGCCAAAATATGGATTCCTACCCTGTTTTGAGATCATAGTGACCTAAATGACTGTAATATTTGCAATCCCTTCACAGCAAATACTACTTCTCGTCCAAGGTGTATCCCCTGATATTTGAAGATTGTTTTGGAGCTGGACTCTGCTATTTTGAGTATTGGCTGCTTCCTTCACAACTGTGGCCTTTGCTGGAACTGTGGAGTTGTTTGTCGGGCTTCAGTTATGAACACATTTGCAGGAGAGGAGGATGTTATTAAACTGATGTTTAAGAAATACTAGTTTTGCCATGTGTAGAACAATGCTGAAATGATTCCTATATATCCGTCTCTTAGGAAATCCATTCCTGCTTAAAGAACTTCAGAGCTGCTAGAGGATTTAGATATAAAAAAGATCCTAAAATAATGTAAATAAAATATAATACAAAAATGTAAAAGCCAACATAAAATAATCTGTATGTAGGATGTGAACAGCAAAACTGTTTCTTAGGGTTGCAAGTCTGTGTCCAATGTAAATATTTAAGAGGTAGTTTAGTTGTTGCATTGTTAGAATAATTATACTAATTATACTAACAGCAAGTTGGCTAGTAAGTAATTACTGCTGCAAAATACAAGTGAACATTTAAAGAAATTTGAATTAGAAATTGCAAATCTGATATAAGCTGTGTTTCTCTGTTACCTGGCATGGGAGGAAATAACGGTGAGCCAAGAAGAAATTACGGAATTGTAAGATCTTTTTAAGGTTTTATAAATAAATCTGTCCAGAATGTCTCTACTGCATATGAAAATCCCTTTATAAGAAGGTGACATGAAGATTCCAAACAGTAAGCACATTCTTTTCTTTACATGGACTTTTTCAACTATTGTTTTATAAGAAATGAGGCCATGACAGATACCCTACCTCCCCCCAACAAACACACACACTGTATTTTTGTAAAATCTAAAGATAATTTGAAATTGTTGATAATATAAGTGATAAGTGAGTAATACAGCTTACAGGTAGCTATGCTGTCTATGCTGTACCAATGTGCGTGTCCAGTTTAACAAATAAATGTAAATCTCTGAGTAGTAAATTTCTTGACAAAGAAATCTCCAACGAACTGAGCTGAAAGAGTAACCCTAGACACTGAGTTGGAGTGATCCTGCAAAAGGTGCAGACAAAAATTCTGTGAGCACACCTGCAAATGTGCCCATACACAATATATTGGAAACTGCATAATGGGAGAGACGAGTTAAGATACTGAAGTGCAAGTACTGCCACATGCACCACTTCCATGACACTAAAATCTTCCTTAGAGAAGTAAACTTGGTAAGCAGTGCTTTGCAGCTAACTGTGCAAGACATAGGTTTGCAGAAAAAGGTGTGTGTTTTAGAGTCGTGTTTTAGGAGTATTTCTGTGTATAGCTTTTCAATTTTGGTAAAACAATCTTGAAGGCACTGTTTATCTGCAAATAGTTGTTTCATAGATGAGTGTATTTTGAGTGTTTTGTCAGCAATAGTGACTTCAACACTGCCTTCTTTGCCTATCCCATACTTCAGGTCTGACAGATACTGGAGCTGTTTGTGTGGCCATGCAGTGAACTGATTTGGGCTTAAAACTTACTGTTCTCTCCTTTTTCCTGGTCCTATTTCCAAACAGAATCAGATCAGGAGGCAATTAGATAAGTGTAGAGGCATAAATGAGGGGCTGGAAAATGGTGAGAATGAATGGGAACATTCCTGGAAGTGATACTGGTGCAGAAAGTGTTGTGGAATTCGGTCTATGACCCATCACATATGAGCCCCGCAAGACTTTGACCTTTCCACATACCATCTTTCTCATTCACTTTCTTTGCTTACCCTGCTAGAGTGAATGAAACTCAGTGGAAGAACATTACGCAGGAAATTCTGGGAAATAATTTTTCCCCATTCCTTAACAGTGAATGTTCTGGAGTAAGTGTAGAGTACTTTTACTGAGGCTAAGAAAAAAGTAGGAAAAAGCATTTAATTTAACTGTGTTCTTTGAAAAATTGTCTTTATCTTTCTAACCAGGACAAGTGAAAATGTCATTTAAAGGGAAGGAATTTTGCTTGTAAAACTAAAAACTGAATGTGCAACTAGAGCGTGGCATAGTCTGTGTAAATAAAAAGGCAGTGATTAGATTTCAGATGCTTTCACATAAAAATCTGTGTTCATCTTTTACTAAATGTTTTTCGTAAATATTCATGTATTTGTGAATGCTTATGTGGTATTCCTTACATACTACTGGAGCTGAAAAGAGCATGGCTCCTGAAACATTCCTGTTTCATCAAAAGTTTCTGAGCTTTAGTCAAAAATTATTAAATGAAATCCTGAGGCCTCATGGATGCAAATCTGACAACATGATCCTAGTGATTCTTTTGGTCCTCTAAGTCTATAAAACTGCTGTTCAGAGGAATTCCTGATTGCTCAGAAATTTAATTACTGCGTCAGACATTTTGCATGAACAAAAGAAGATGTATTTCCTTCAGTGTGACTATATCAAATTGAATAAACTAGTGGCTATAAATGCTTTTTAAACATTTGAATTGTTTTTTACAATTTTTATTTAAAAAAAAATATACTTATCAGGTGAAAAAGAATGGAAAAGTATTTAATAATGCATTGGATCAAGTTTATGAAAACTCTGCAGTTGTATAAGTGATTTAGGAAGTGTATTCCTTTCAGACGTCCTTCTTATATTTTTAGTAGAATGAATTCTTGAGCACAAGAATGTAAGCTGCTACTTCTGGAAAGATGAAAACTTAACATTCCTCTCTTCCTTTTTTTTTTCTTTCTTTAAATTGAAAGTAACAATGTATTTTTAGTGCTAAAATAAGTTTAGTAATTGAAGGGAAATGCATCATGAATCTTTTATTTACCAATGTAACAGACTCTGATTATTTTGCATTAACTTTTCTGTATCATTTGTATTTGGAACTCAATGTAACAGAAGTAAATCAAAAAATAAAATGAGGGTGGTTATGAACACATAATCATCATTATATTTGAGTGGTCATGCAGTATATGAAATGAATTTCTGATCTTACTTCATTCCATGGGAATTAGATACTTCTACTTCATGAAAGATCACGGAGAGCATTGTTATTGGTCATTCCTGAAAGGAGTCCGAGGAATAACTGAACTGAAAAAAGCTACCAATTTCATATTCACATAGATAAAGTTGAAATTTAATTATGTGCTTGAAAAATAAAGCATCTTCACTGTGAGGTAACACAGATTAAGATTGCTCATTATTGCCAACAACTCAAAAAAACTTGTTGGGACGCTGTATATGGAAGGTTTCTTTAAACCTGCATCAAGCAAAAGGTGATCAGTGTTCAGTTTGGGTATAGCATCTTTTAGTGCCTCTTAACACTCGGCATTTCTGAAGACCATAAAATCATAGAATGACTTAGGTTGGAAGACCGTGTAGTACCAGCCCTGTGCCATGGGCAGGAACACCTCCCACTAGTCCAGGTTGCCCAGGGTCCCATCCAACCTGGCCTTGAACACTTTGAAGGGTAAGGCATCCACAGCTTCTCTAGGCAACCTATGCATTAATATCTTTTTTTTTTTTT